>JANBSU010000080.1:0-62610 GCA_027578835.1 Coemansia sp. RSA 2050 | reverse complement strand
TGGCTGCTGCGGGTCTATGAGTGCGGCACAGCGAGGACTGCCGCACATTCTGACAGCTGTATTACCACAATCACTTAAATCAACAACCAAAATAGGCCCGCGTTGTGCTGCCATTGACTGTATTGCAATGTACATATCTACAGCAGGTCGTCCAAGAAAGCCTCTAGGTCGTCAACTGGCTGAGCACTCTTTGCCATCACTGGTGGCTGCTTTAGGGCTGGCGGCGACTTAGCATTGGGTGCCAGATCTACGGCATTCAGCTGGCGAGTGATGTTGCGCACCCGAGCCGTCTGGATGGTGGCTCCGGCTTTTTGTGCTACGTCTCTACCTTCTCGTACCACATCCACTGGCGCAAATTCATAGTCAGTGTCCAAAAGCTGCTGGAGCGTGGTGTTAGATGCGGCGTTCTCCAAAGAGCCGTCCCAGTTGACGTCCAATAGCTTTCGCCACACACCCTCGTTATGTGTGCCAAGTTCAGCCGACTCTGCCTCTGCGCGCAGTTGAAAGTAAACAGCGGACTGCTCCGTTGATACACGCTGCGACTCGTCTTTGAGATACTTTAGGAATTCGTTAATGTCCTCTTCCTCCCTAGCCTCTGCATTCTCGCCAGTGTCCAAAAAGCCCTCACTAAAGGCGCTCTGCTCAGCTGACACGCTTGGGCCAGCCTCTTGTGTGCTGCTGGCAGGCGCAGCTGCCTTGTGCTTTGCCTGGTACCGGCGACTGGCCTTTTGTTTGTGGGGATCGGGGCGCATAGATAAATGTATATTTTAAATGGTGTATTTTATTTTAAAAAAACAGCCAAATGGCAACATTTTTTCTTTCAAAGGCGCACCCATTTGCGCACCGCTCATTATGGCTTAATGCAGTATATGCAGCATGTCGCTTGATGGTGTGGCACTGATAAGGAGTAAGAGTGGGGGCACTACTGTTCGTTGTCAAACATGGATACCACAAGCCCGACTAGTAGAGCCAAAGTGGCAATAGCACAGGCACCGACCATGAGTCGAGAGACAGGGAATTTGCCCTTGGTCATCAGGTATTGAGAGTGAAAGTACCTGTACAAGCCGACAAAAACAAAGGCCATGCCCAAGGACACGAAGCTGGTGCCCAGAACCTTGCCAGCCAACGGGTCACGGTTTCTGGCATCCTCAAGGCTAGTGCCCACTGAAGAAGTCGAGTCGCTGCCATGGTTCAGGTCTACTGCTACGCGGTAGAGCTGCCGGATAGCCACGCCAACTGTCACCAAGGACAGCGAGGTGCGGACCCATGCAAGATACGTGCGCTCGTTGGCAAGATGATCGCGAGCAACGCTGCCCTTGTTGTCGAGCTTCAGTGATAGGCGGTCGAGAATGTTCCTCATTTCAATTCATGTGCGAAATATCAAACACCAGCTCTGCAGTAAAAAAAAAAAGATGAAAAATCAAAGGAGAAAAAGATATCCATTGACAGCAAAGGGTGTTTCCTTTCGTAACAATGACACTTGATTGTGAAAAAAAGTGGGGTCTACAGCTTGGTCGCCGAGAAGAGCTGCTGGGCCGATTCGGCTGGGGTCCACATGGAGCTCCTGACTGCGTCAAGGGTAGTCTGAGAATATGTGCCGTCTGGAGTCTCAGAAGTGGCCGACGAGGCAGGGTTGGCATGGACCAGGTCGATCCAGTGCTGGTCCTGCGCAGTGCCCTCGCGCACAGCTTGGTGGATAAAGGCTGCGGCCACCTGGGCCGACGTCTCGCGGATGCGCTCAATACGTGGGTACAGCTCGCCGCGCGCAATCTCCTCGTCGGACAGCGTGTTGGATAGGGCCTTTGACACGGCAAAGATCATCGAGTCTGTGATCTTGGTTGGGCGCGCTAGCTTGGCACCCAGGCCGATAGGAGGGAACACGTACATGTTGTTGCCCTGGCCAGGGACGCGCGTGTCGCTGGTGCCAGGGATAGTGTAGGATGGGAACGCCGTGCCCGAGGCAAACAGGACGCGATTGTCTGTAAATCGCATGGCCTCCTCAAATGTGCACTCGGCCTTTGTCTGCGGGTTCGACAGGGGGAAGATAATCGGCCGGGCCTGGCGGTTGATTTCGTTCATGCGAGTCAGGATCTTCTCGCTGAAGGCCTTGTAGATAGTCGACAGGCCGATTAGCGCCGTGGGCTTGACATACTCTAGCGCCTCTTCCAGGTCCTTGCACTGGGTGTTGCCGTTGTCCTCGCGAGCAAAATACACTTTGTGGTCAGCCAACGTGTCGCCGCGGTTAGCTGTGATGATGCCACGCGAGTCGACAAACCAGAACATGGCCTTTGCCTGTGTCTCGGGGATGCTGTGCTCAATTACCAAGTAGTCAACCAGCTGCTTGGCTACTCCGACTCCAGCCGAGCCAGCACCGACAAATAGAATGCGCTGGTCCTGCGCGGGGATCCCCGCAAGCTTGATGGCCGAGATAAAGCCAGCGAGGATGACAGAGCCCGTGCCCTGGATGTCGTCATTGAAGCACAGCGTGCGGTGGCGCCACTTCTCAAGCAGTCCAAAGGCGTGCGGAGTATTAAAGTCCTCGAACTGGATAAAGATGCCTGGGAAGGCAGCTGTCAGCCCGTTTAGGACCTTTTCAGTGGCCGCATAAAACTACAAGGGAAAGCAGAAGAAAAAGCATTGTGGAAAGAAAGCCAGTTAGCACATGACACACAGGCAGGGCAGCTTGGATGTGACTAACAAGGAACAAGTGCATCATCCTGTTGTTGTTGTCGCCCGAGCCAGGTGTCTGGAAGCAGTGTGCTTGGAACGGTGCAGATCTGCACAGACCCCGCACTGCATACGTGGCGGAAGATATGGCGGCGGCAGAGGCTATCCAGATGGCTTTTTATCCCCTGCATGCGGACTTGAAACATGGCCAGGAACGGCCAACGACATCAAAATAGCAGCGTTCATATAGGTGCGTCACAAAGGGGCCCTTACCTCTTCGTCAGCAGGGCGCTTCTGGCGGATGCCAAGATACAGAGGGTCCTCGAGGTACTTTGCATTGTCTGTGCCAAAGTCCAGCACAATCGGTAGGCAGCGTGTGGGGTCCAGCCCGGCGGCAGCCACATACAGCTGGAGCTTGCCAACTGGGATGCCCATGCCGTTCATGCCCAGGTCTCCGAGGCCCAGAATGCGCGATCCGTCCGTAATGACGGTGGTCTCGGGCATACACCCTGCTGGGATGGATGCGCGATAGTTCTCAATGATCTCATCGATGCTGTCGACCTCGTTGAGCGGAATGTACAGGCCATCGACAGCCGAGGGTGGCGCCAGGAACGGATAAATGTGCGAGAACTCCTGGCAGGCTTGGCCGACGGTGGGCGTGTAGATAATAGGCGCGATCTCCTTGAGGTGGCTGAGCACTAGACGGTAGAACAGATTGAGGTTGGTATTGCGCAGCCACGACAAGAAAATGTACTTTTCCAAGTCAGAGCCCTTGTTCTTGAGCTGCTCGTACGCACGCGCGTCCTGCGCTGCAAAGTTCTCGACCGCCGATGGCACAAGGCCCTTGAGGTGCAGTGCCGTGCGCGTCTCGTAGGGCATGGCCGTATCCATGCTCTGTGGCTTGCTGGCCGGCGATGCCAGAGCAGGCGTGATCTTGATAGTGGTTACCATTGTGCGAATAGGCTAGACAGAATGTGTAGAAAAAGGGACAAGAGAGAGAGTACAGGTGAAAAGAGAGAAAAGATAGGTCAGCTTGCTTGGCAAAGATAGGCCTCTTTATAGTACAAAAGTAAGGGGTGGGGGGCGAGAGCGACAGCGATGTGTTGGGAGTTTCAAAGAGCAAGGGAGTTGCGATGCTGTTGGTTGTCCGAATAGACAAGACGAAGGCTCGTTTTATACCCAAGAGCAGAGTGGCTGTCTGGCGGCGATTTGTTTGTCGCTAGACACGATTGCAATGGCTGGTCCGAGCGGCCTACTCTCACTGGCCGCGTAGCTTCCGCGCTATGTGTGTTAATCGCCGCAGGTGATCAATATTCGCCGGCCGGACCAGTATGAAAAAAAAAACCTAGGCCCACATGTCCCCGCAGCACAGGTATGAGTCAAAAAAGAAGCACGGACACATGTTTCCATCGCTTACCCGTTTGGTCCCTAGCGCCCGAGCACTCCTGGCTCCTCCGATAGCCACATGGCCAAGGACGCGCAAGCCCAGCATGTGCATTGTATAGCCTGGAAGGGTGTGAAAGCGCCTGTAACCCCGATCGGTAGCCCTAGCAAGGAGACGCCGTTGTGCAGGTCGAGTAGAGTGGATAGAGCTGCAAGAGAGGCAAGTGGAAATTGCAAAAGTGAGGAAAGAGGAGAACAGAACTGCAACCAAAGCGAAAAGCCTAAACCCCAGTGTTTGTGGGCTCGCAACATGAGTCAGCGACAGCTCTAGTGTTTTTTGTTGGGGACGTTCTCGACAATGCTGTCTTTAGCTTTTGTGTGGGGAAGCGGTGATTATAGTGTATTTGGGCGGCGACTTTTTTCCTAAGGTAGTGGTGGTTGCGAGGAACGTTAAATTTAGAGAGGAGAAAAGAATAGCATATTGTCTACATGACGATTCCGGGTTCGCAGACGTTGGAGTTGATAGACTTGTGAGGCAGAACAGACGCCCCATTGATGTACAGCTCGTGGCCGATGTGAACGTCGTCGCCTAGCACAGTCACGCCGTCGAGGCGGGACCAGCGCCCAATGCTCGAGTGCCAGCCGACAATGCTGTTCTTGATCCATGCATAGTCCTTGACGTGTGTGGCCTCCATCAGCACACACCGCTGGAGGCGCACGCCGTCGCCAATGACGACATTGGGGCCAATGGTGACGTTGGGGCCGATCTTGCATCCCTTGCCAATGCGGGCGGATGGGTCCACCAGCACGTTGCCGCCGTTGACGTACTCCTCCGACGCCGGCGCAAGCAGCTCAGGGTTGCGCTTAGCCACAGACGACAGGTACAGACATGTGCCGGTCAAAAAGTCCTTGGGCTGGCCAACATCCATCCAGAAGCCCTCCAGGTCAAACGTGTGTAGCTGCTGGTCGCTGGCCATCTTGGGGAAGATCTCCTTCTCAATTGACGTCGGCCTCAGCTCGATGCGGTCCAAAATGCTGGGGCTAAAAATATAGATGCCGGCGTTGATGCGGTTGCCAACAAACTCGACTGGCTTCTCGACAAAGCGGTCAATCCGTGTGCTGTTGGACTGCGTGACAATCACGCCATATTTGGATGGCTCCTCGACCTTGGTGGCCAGAATCGTACCCTCGTTGCCGTGTCCAATGTGGAAGTCGCGCATCTTCTCGAACGGATACTCGCAGGTCACGTCGGCGTTAAGCACAAAGAATGGCGAGTCGTCCTTGCCGAGAACCTCGCGCGCGAGTGCGAGCGGGCCAGCTATAGGTGCAAGCTGTCAATGGTTAGTGCTTTGGATGGGAGGGGTCCAAGCGTCACTCGCACAATGAACAATGAACAATGCTGGCATTGCTACTTACCAGTTCCCAGGGGCTCCTTCTCTACGGAGAACGTGATAGTGATGCCAAACTTGACCTCGTACTTTTTAAGCACAGCCACCATGACCTCGGGCTTGTAGTTGACCGCCAGGACAATGTCGGTGACGCCAGCCTAAAGGACAGCGTGAAAACACGAGGGTGTTAGTTAGTAGGCACATGTAATGGAATAGGCATATCTGGAATCACATCACGAAATCGGCTATAAAGCACAGGCTGCAGATCCTCCTGGGCAAAGAGTAAACAACGGCAGATCTGCATCACTCGGCCCTGCCATAGCATAAACCAAAGGGCGGTGAGAGGCGTGGCCATGCGAGACAGCAGTAAACACCCAACACGTCGAGATTGCCAATTGCAAATTTGCAACGGGGCATGGGACTGTCGGTCAGAGATAGTGTACCTTGACTAGGGCCTCGATCTGGTGCAGAATCATGGGCTTATTGGCAAAGTCCACAAGCGGCTTTGGAACCGACAGGGTGAGCGGGCGCAGACGAGTGCCAAACCCGCCGACAAGGATAAGAGCCTTCATTTCCTGGCTTTGTGTGAGTGAGGTAGTAAGGGCGAGTTGTGTGCGTAGAGCTTGAAGCCAAAGCTACAAAGGCAAAATGAAGAAGTAAAAAAGCGTAGAAGATGAAAAGATGGGTAGCAGAGGAGAAAGGGCAGACAATTACAGGGGCAAGAGGAGGGCAAGCCAAGAGGCTATTTATGTGGCACTTTCTTGGTTGTGCCTACTGCACCTACGCTCGACGCCATGGATAGACGCACTCCCCAGTTGTCGCGGGCAATCTTTGCGCTGCCCTGTTTAACTCGAGGCAGGCGTGTGCCTTCTTTATTGGCTCGTCGCTCTTTGCCCAAAAATAGTCTCAGCCTATTTTGGTGGTGGTAGTGGTTCGTTGCTTTGCTCTGGACTGGTGCAACCGATGGGGACAGCGGGGTGACGGAGGCGGCCATGCTCCACAGAGCCCACCACACACGTCATGCTAGTGTTTCCAGGGCCCAACTGTGCAACGCCTAGCCCTGGATAACTCCGGACTCCCCTCCGGCAATTTAGGCACCTGTCATGTGTGCCCTAAGGAGCAACCACCACCATTCACATTTTCCAAGTGCGGTAAGGGCCTTTTTTATTATGCTAGTCGTCCCCAATAAGCTGCTCAGCCAGGAGCTCCAGCTCGTTAGCATCAAGCACCAGATCGTCGGTAAAGGATCCGCCCGAGCCATTGGCGTGGCTCTCAAACGACTGGTTCTCGCCCGCTGCGCCCGTGCTCTCCTCGGCCACCACAGGCGACCCGGTCATCATGTGCCTGAATCTGGCGCGCTGGTCGCTGTAGTCGGCTGTCGACTCCATGCGCTTCACTGCATATGGCCACGCACTCCAGTCGATGTGGCCCTGGTCGCTCTGCCCGTGCCACACTACAGGCTTATCACGTGCGTTGGATGGGTCGTTCGGGTTGTATCCAGCACACCTCGACTCGGATATGCCATAGTGCACCTTGAGGAACTCTCGCAAGACAAACAATATGCCGATGCTTACACTCGCCTCGGTTGCACGCCTGCTCTTGCATGCAGAATCGCTTGGAGTGTCCTCGCCTGCCTGGCCATCAGCCTTGGCGCGGCAGTCGTCTTCAAGCAGATGAAGCAGACCCAACCCGGTACTAGCAATGACCGAGCTCACCTGGTAGTTGATGTGCAACACCTCGTCCAAGTACTTAAAGTCCAACCCGGCAATGTTCTCGGCAACAAACCGCACAAACGACATGTCCGGCCGCCAGCTCGCAGAGTGGCCAGCTCCGGTGCCTATATCGGCGTCTCCTATCTTGACCAAGAGACTCAAAAAGTCATTGCGTCGAGTCCGCTTACAGCGCAGCAGCGAGTACAGCGGTTGCAAAAAGGCAACTGGCCGCCCCGTCGCCTCCTTGGCCTCGCTGCTGCAGTCATAGCCCACTACGTGCTCTGGCCCGCCCCGGAGCTGCGCCTGATACTCGTACGCTTTGCGCACGCCCTCAGTATCGCGGGAGTGGATAAACGACGCATACTTGAAATTCAGGTCTTGGTGCAGCCTCAACGCCTTACTGCGGATGTGAGGGTCGCTGCTAGTGCTCAGCGCGATGAGCGCGGGTACGCACTTTAGTGGATGTGCCAGCCCTTGCTCTAGCACAAGCGAAATGACTCCGAATCCAGTCGCACGAAGTGTCGCCGCACTCGATACAAACGTCGCATCGATCACTCGATCCAAATATGTCTGCATCAGCGAGGCGCCCACTCCGGCTTCGCTCATCTCGCCAGTGTCTCCCACCAGCGCTTTAGCATCTACCTCGCGCGCTTGCTCCTTGCCTTCTTTCGCGCGCGCAATGTAGCGCTTGGCATCGGCTCGCAAAAAGTCGTCAAAGTTGCGCAAGACCTGGAGCTTGAGTCCGTTGCTATCGCTGGCAAATACCCTGTCCATCACTGCTCGTGCTCGAGGCTCCAGTGCTAGAGGAGGCTGCCTGATATACAAACGTCCCAGCATTTGTATCGCTGCCAGCTGAACTGGCAATGGAAGCTGTGGCGAGGCAAAGAACAAAAGCAAGTCGTTCATAAGCGCTGGAACCGTGGTCTCAATCATCGCATCCAGACCCCTGAAGTGGTCCTTGTGCTTTGCCAGATGCTCATCAAAACTAAAGTGGCAGCACGTCAGCCCTGCAAGAATGATGAAGCGCATCAGGTTCTTGGGCGACTGAGTCCCCCGAGATCCGCCCGCAACCAGTCGCTGTTCGTGGCAGAGCTGTAGCACACACGAGCGAAACAATCTGATGAGCTTGCCGTAGTTCCATGTAATCTTGTCCACGAGCGTGCACAGGCATGGGATGGCAACTGCCAAGATGCTTTGTGGGCTGGACGACAGGAGCGAGATCAGATCGCCCTCTAAAGAGCCGAGGAACTGAGCGCTGGGGTGAGGAATGCTTAGCAACGTATTGCTAAATATCGTCAGAACATGGTGTAACGTGTCCTCTTCGGAGGCCTCGGTCAGCTTGAGATATGTTCCAAGGGCCTCGCTGTGCGCCCCCACCGCATCCGGCGCAATACCACTGAGTGTAGATAAAAAGCGCAGGCAAGTGGCGGTCGAAAGCGCAGGCACAGAGACGGCACCACTGCTTGGACTGAGATCGGCTTCGGACTCTTCAGATCTTAGCAACTGCTCAAACAGGGCGTCAACCATGTACTGAATGACAAACATCGCGCCTTCTGCCTCGACCTTGGCTGTTGCTGTAGTGACATGCTCAAAAAGCCCAGCCATTAGATCGCCTAGCTCGCGTGCTTGGGCAACCTCGGTTACACCCGCCATCACTTGCACTCGCTTGAGCGTCTGCCGCTGTACCTCGGGCGAGAGAGCAGTGAATGCGTTGCCCAAAGCCCCCATGGGAAGCTCCTCCTCATCACAGATGTGCACAAGCTCCTCATGTGTAAACCAAAGCTCTTGTAGGGTTTTCACAGCCAGCTCACGGACTGACCGCTCATCATCGTTGGTGCGCTGCAATAGGCGGATACCAATATCTACAAGCTGTGCATGATCGCCTGAGAGCAGATAAATATCCTTCAAGATCCGAATCACTCGCCGACGGACGCTGGGCCCCTTGTCCAAGATCCGCACGCTTATGAAATCATAGTACTGGCTTGTGAGCTCCGGGTTCTGCGCAACGTGCTTGCCCACCAAGTCGATTGCTGCCTCGCGTACTTGCGGAGAGCTGTCTTGCAGGCGGTGGTTGATAGCATATTTGACGCTGGCTTGATACAGCACCGATGGCCGGTGAGATGCAATCTGATTGAGAGTACGCAGTGCCTTTGATCTCAGGGTTACTTGGCCGGCTCCAAGAGCCATCGTTACTCGCGTCAGCAGCACGTCAAATGTCTTGTACAGAGGGAGTAGCGAGATGACGCGCTTAGCCGCGTCTACAGCACTAGTGTAAGGCACACTATGCAACATTGCCTTTGTCGACCGCTTCACGATGCCCATGTAATCCTTGAGGCACTCTTCGATGGCCAGGCGCTTGTCGCCGGCTAGTTTTCTTGCCGCCATAGTCGATACCCTCTGCTTGGCCCGCGAGGGTGCTCTAGTTTCGGCTTCGTAGTCAGAGTCGGAGGACTGGCCACTCTCGCCCTCATCCATCGAGGCGTCATCGCCTTCGCTGTCAGTCATATCATCGCCATTTCCACCATCGACATTGGATTGTATCTCAGCACCACAGTCTACATCCTCGGCAT
Organism: Coemansia sp. RSA 2050; assembly: GCA_027578835.1. Classification (NCBI taxonomy): domain Eukaryota; kingdom Fungi; phylum Kickxellomycota; class Kickxellomycetes; order Kickxellales; family Kickxellaceae; genus Coemansia; species Coemansia sp. RSA 2050. The sequence goes on along the minus strand of JANBSU010000080.1, from coordinate 52,890 downwards.
CACTCTCTTCGACGTCATTAGGCGTGACAATTGAGGCTTGGCTGGCTCGTTCTCGGCGTATCTTTAGCAGAGCAGCAGCCAGCATCGAGGCCCAGTTGCTCACGTACAAGGGAATCGCGCCTGTGGACTCGCCTCCCACAGCCTTGGACTGCAGATACTCGAGCAACGAGGTCGTAGTCGCGTGGAACCGAGAGATCGACTCCAATGAAGAATTAGCCAGCACTGTTTCCAAGGCGCTTGCATCACAGCCCTTGGATGTTGCCTCGAGATCCTGCTGCGCAGTTGCAATATGTGTCGCAATCAGCCCAGCGCTCTCTAATGCCAGCGTCTTCATCCCTATATCAGCCTTTTCCTCGTCCAAGAGCTCCAGGACGTGCAGCGAGTACACTCGAATAACCAGCTCGGCAGCTGGCCATTGCGGATGGCCAAGCAGCACTATGCAGTTGTCAATGAACGTCTCCAAGAGCCCACGGTATTCGGTTTCATTCGCAGACGCCTTGCTGTCGCGCTTCACACACCGGCCAATCAAGTATCGGATGACAAAGTCGGTGCTAGACGAGGCCGCATCAACCGCCTTTCTGTGTTTTTGCAGCAACATGCGACACTCCTTGGCGGGCAAGCGACGGCCCTCAAATCCAGCAGTAAGGTCCCCAGGCGACTGGGCAGTGCCTTGGAGCAGCTTGAGCAGCAGGACCGAGATAAACTGGACAGACTTGCCACCCGCAATGCGATAGGTGCTTTGCGAACGTTTTAACGTCGGTAGCTTTATCAAAGACGCGAGTATCTCTTCCAAGATCCATAGCCGTTGGTCCGTGTACACTTCAAAAACGCGACGCAGTAGTAATTGCGCAGCACGGCGAATCGATTCCAAGATATTAGCACCAGTGTCGCTTCCCAGCAAGTCGCTTGTGCAAAAGGTCGCGCTGATAGAGGCAAACACTAGCGAGATGATATCCTGTTCCGTCAACGTGGGTCCGTCACTAACCAGTGCCGTAAATGGGGTATGAGCTACGAGCACGGTTCCCAAAAATGCCAGCAGTCGACTACGCAAAAAGCCATCGGCATTAGTAAAGGCGTCAGCTAGTGCGCAACCCATTCCCAAGTCGAGCAGCGGTATGGCACAGCCAAGCAAGCAATCTTTAAAGAGGGTCACTGCGGCGTGCAGAGAGTCGCCGGGACATGCCTCATTGGATGCTTTGCCAGTAGCCGCCAAATCGACAATAAAGCTCGAAGCGTCAAGTCCAAGGCAAGCATTGGACAACGCTTGATCGAGTCTTTCGCTAAATGCAGCCGATAGTCCAGTCTCTCCGGCTACTAGCGCGCCGCTCTTGATCATATCCGCCAGCTCCATTCCATCAGCAACCTCTACGGCAGCAGCCAGCATACATACAACCCGGCCAATTTCGTCGCTTGACACATACTTTGCTAGCTGCTCTGGCGAGCATGGCCCGAAGAGCAGACGAAGCTGTCGCACTGTGCGCTTATTAAGTACTATCGCATCGCCGTGCAAGCGCGAAACCAGGTGAAAGTGCTCAGATTTTGTGCCGTTGCAGTCTGATATCCTATCCTCATCTTGGAAGAGCTTGGCCAAATAGCCTTCAAGCAGCTCAATGTGCGCTGGCGTTTGGTCAGCCGCTGTATCTCGAATCTCAGCTCCGTCCTCACCGCTAGGTAACACGCAAGTGGCAGTATCGCCACCATTATCGTCGTGGTCGCCAGTGCCCGTGCTGGGAGCTAGCGAAGCAAAAGGACTGGTTTGCTCAGGAACAACCTCTGGATGGGCGGATCCATCAATGTCGCTACTTGTAGACTCGCGGTGCACAAGGGCTGGGCGTTGGCGCTTTGCCACGGGTTTGGCATCATCAGAGTCGCAGCATAAAATGCGCTTAAGTAGCAAGGGGTTAAGCTGGCCAACATTGACAGCGCCAGTGTTGGTGGAGGTTGGATCAAGGTCAGCTATAGGTGTACCAAAGGGCATATCTAAAATTCAGTTAGCTGATGCAGTTAGCGAATAGTATAGAATAAGCCCTGAATTTTGCAGAGAGAAAGGAAGAGACAAGCCAAATGCTTTGAAGGGTAAAGCATTCGGGACAAATAGGACGAGCGCACCATAGCATACAGCTGTCGAGCAGATGTATAAATGCGCCTGAGTGGTGTTTAAGTTTAGAATGTACCTAGTGCGACTTGTTGTGCTGCGCATGTCTGCATCGATCGCTGTATAAAAGAGAAGAGTTTGCTGTAGCTTTCTTCTATCGTCAACGGCTCGTCCTGAAGTAGCCCTAAGATCAACCACAATATTAGTGAAACACCAGTTTTTTAAACTAGTAGGCGTGATATCGTAGGTTACAAAGGCAGCACACCCGGTGCAATAGAACTAAAGGCAAGCCGGTAAGCACCGGCATTAGTGAGCTTACCTCCTGGCAAAGCCAAAACACTCGGATGCTGTTCAGCGAGCTGGCAAGCCAAGCCCCCGAGCTCCATTGTGGCCAAAGCTTGGCCGGAAAAGCATGCCGTTGGATGCTCCTTGAGACGTCTACTGAGATAGAGAGCCTAATTATCATAAGCAGCATTCACTCGACAAGACGACACTTACGCCCGGGCAGTTTAGAAATATAGTAACCACTGGTTCACTTACATTGACTGGATCTCGTCGCTGCCAAGCGCGTCTCGCACGACGCTCAAAGCAGCACCTAACAAGCCGCTATTATCCACTAGAGACAGCCCCTCAAAGTCGCTCTCCAGCGCTAGCTCCGAGCTGGATATGCTCTCATACTGGGTCTGTATCGCCGTGTTGGCCGCCAAGGAGCTGTTGATCGGCCAGTATCGTAAACAGTGCCGCGTATCAGCTGGCACCAGTGTATCTATCGGCCGCATAGAAATGCGTATGCCTGTGGTGCTGGAAGGCAAGAATGTCGCGGTCCGAATTACGATAGAAGGAAATTCAACAGCTACACGAAACAATGCAAATGCGCGTAGTCGCTAGACAAATAAAATAATGCAAGAAGCAAGAGGGCGAGCAAGTATCGATGCGCGTGAGGCCTGGTTGTGGCACCCACGTGTGGCATCAGCAAAAGCCGCCAACACTCTTGGCGCTGCGCATTTTTCTGCCAGCCTGGCAGGTAATCATACAAGATGATCCACTAATCGCTACTGCGTTTGAGTGCGCAGTACTGCCATATATTTCTATGTACTGGGGGTATTGCGGTATCATTCTTGCAACGCCTAAAGTGGTCCTATTTTTGGCACCTGAGTAAAGGAGCTCCTCCTGGGGGATCAGGCTGGGGATATCAGCCAAGCGTCGCGACTAGAGATGTCCAACTCTAGCATACACAAAGGCTTTTTAATTTTGTATTCTACCGATTGCGGCTATGAGGGTTCTTACGCTCGAGGCATCCATATTCACGGCTATTCTGTGCGCCAGCTCCGCCGCATCATTGACTACCACACCTCATGGCAAGCCCAATCATCATATTGCGCCAACTGTTTGCTCCAATGCTCATAGTGCACTTAGGCGAGTGGCCAAGAGCTTGACGCCCTCGCTCGTGCATGGCAATACGCACAACTCGAAGCAACTGCACGCCACCACCCACAGCCACAATAAAGATAACACATCATTAGCTGACAACGAAACTACAGCAGTTGACGAGATCTCGGCCGGCACCTCTAGCAGTGACGACAAAGATCAAGCCTCTCAGGACGATGACAATTCGACAGCAGACGTCGCTCCACATGCTGAAGGCGAAGCAGAGGATATCCTTGACGGTGCTACTGAGCACCCCACTAACCTAAGCGAACCATCAGCAAAGGCTTCTACTGCCAAATATCTCATGCCGACCCGAATTAGCTCATCTGCTGAGAATGCAATCGCGACAACAAAGGCTACGGACGCCAAAGCTGTCGTCAAGCGCATTCCCCAAACTATCACCATACCGTTGCGGTCGTCCCAAGCCAACATAAAGGATGCCAACGCATCGCCACCCGGGAATCGCGGATTCCAGAGCTACTTTGGAGAGATTCAGCTGGGTACTCCACCGCAGAAATTTAGCGTGGTGTTTGATACAGGCAGCTCCGATTTTTGGATCCCCTCCATCGACTGCGACTCGATAGCTTGCTCTGTGCACTCCCGATTTAACCACAGCGCTTCTGCCTCGTACGTCACATCCCACCTTCCGTTTTCCCTCAACTACGGAACCGGCGGATTGATTGGGCAAGTTGGATCAGAAACCTTGCGAGTTGGCAACGTCTCAGCGCCAGGACTGCACGTTGGCCTAGCCACACACATGGGGCGCTTCTTTCGCACTACCCAGTTTGACGGCGTTCTTGGGTTAGGCTTTCCAAAGCTCTCGCGCATTCAAGCCGACCCTCCCTTGTACACCATGATTCAAGAGGGCCTGCTTGAAAAGCCCGTATTTTCGTTCTGGGTGCGTGAGGGGAAAAACGGCCAGCACGCAGGAGGCGAAGTTGTGCTGGGCGGTGTTAATGAGAAGCGCTTCGAAGGTCGTGCACGCAACATCCCTATTGTACGCAAAATGTACTGGGAGGTGGAACTCAATGGCCTACTCATCAACGAAAATCAAGTCCCAAACATCTCTAGCCAGACCGCCATTGTCGACACTGGCACGGCACTTATAGTCTTGCCCGCAGTGGACGCCGATGCAGTGAACCAGTTCCTTGGCGCCATCCCGCTGTTTGACGAGTATGGCCTGTACGCGATCGACTGCCACAAGAACAACAAACCCACGATCAAATTCATGCTGGCAGGGGAGACATTTGCCATTGGCCCTAGCCACTACATTTTGCCGGTTGGCAAGGACCGCTGTGTGACGGCCTTTGCAGCTAGCACCACGCCTGACCTCAGCCGCTGGGTCATCGGGACGTCGTTCCTTCGAGCTTGGCACACGACCTTTGACGTAGAAAACTTTGAAATACGGCTGGCCAGGGCAGTACAGGCCGACGAGTCGACGAATGCGCCAACCACTGACGACGCAGCAGCAGTGGCATCGTCTGCTCTGCAATCGTCAGCCGCGGTGAATCGCCAGGTTGCAAGCATCATTGGCGCGCTAGTAGCTGGGCACAAAGTCGACTCGGCCTTTGCGCTCACATCTGGCGCTAACAGTAGTGAGGCAAAGCCCACTAGTGCATCGAAAGAGCTGGCAAGGGAGTCCAAAGGCGCGAAACCGGCTACCAAGACAGAGAAAAAGTCTAGTTCGCCAACACACACTAGCTCCAGCTCTCTTACCCAAACCAGCAAGACCATAAGCCCAGACAGCACCTCCGAGCCGAGTATTCATATACACCACCACACGAACAGCAGCAAAGATGGTGGCGAAAAGTCGGAGTAGTAGAAGAGGCCAGACATGTCCCTTTTTCTTTTAAAAAAAATCTATTGTCATTTACAAGGACTGGTAGTCTGAGCGCGTCCACCACTGGCGCACCCAGTAACCCGACGCGCCAAGCAGGCCGGAGCCCATGCCAATGCCTGTCAGCCACACGGCGGCATTCCAAGCAAACCTCCTCCACCCGCCAGGGCTGCCGCCATCGTCTGGTGGGAGCTTCAATGCAACATCAAGCTCAAACACGGCGCCTGTGCGAGCAATGCCCGATCTCACAACAGTGGCAAAGGAGATGAACGGCACACCACCTGGCGACTGGTAAAAGGGCGTGCGATCCAACTGGACCGAGAACCGGTCACTTGCAAATTCATGAGCACGCAGCCGCACGCCCTCCAGCATAGTTGGGTAGGTTTTGCGATCAGCCAGCAGTAGCTGGTTTTCAGGAAGCTGACTCCCGCTAGCGAGGCTTGACTCTGGGCCTCTGCCAAAAATCGGAATAATGTGCAAGCGCACCAGCATGTCGAGGTGGCGGGCAATGTCTGAGGTAGTCGAGTTGCGCCAGGGGTTCTCGTCGTCCTCGGCGGAGCCGAGTTCCTCATGGTCGCGACGGGAAAGCTCGCGGTAGGCGGCATTCTCGCGCCATGCTTTGTCAGATGGCACGAGAATCGAGTACCCAACAATGGCATTGTCGGGAATGTCGCTACTGCGGGCAGTAGCCTGATTCCTTGACCCGCGCTGACGACTGCTACTAGTCCGTGGATCCTCTAGAATATATGTGAGGTTGAACCGCTCCAAGAGGTTTGCAAATATGTGAGCCTTCATTCCTCGCAGAAGCTTCGGCGAGGTGATGTCGACATTGGGAGGAAGAATTAGCCCTTGCTCAAGTACGTGGGCCACTCCGGTGCGCAGCAAAATGTCAGTCTCAGAGAGCTTGAGGTTGCCCGCATCTGACACGCTTGCCAAGCGAGCGTGGACCTCGCCGTGTTGCTGAAGCTTGTGCCGCTGCAAATACATCAAATCGGCTTGGTCAGGAACCACAAATATGCCGTGTGGAGTACGATACAACCCAACTTTGTTGCCGTTAAGCGACTCTACGGTCAGTGTCTCAGCTGACGAGTCGGTGTGTAGAGGGATCTCATCGCTGTAAATAGGCCTTTTCAGAATGTGCGACTTTATCAAGCGACTGAGGTCGGAGCGCGCGTCAGAGTCGCCTGGGAGGCTCAGGTAGGACCAGACCAGGTCAAGCGATGTGAACGAGTTGACTACAGGAGCTAGCACAGTGACGCCCTCTACGTGCTGGATCTCATCGGCAGTGCCAGAAGCGCCCATGGCGGCTACAAACAACGACAAATCCAAGTCCTGGACAAGGGCGTTAATCAAGTTTGGTGGCGTGGGCATCGGCGACGACAGCAGATAGATTGTAGTGTTGCCGACAACCACAGGCTCGGGAAGGATGTTGTCAGCCCCATTGAATGACACGTGCCTGGATAGTGTCCCGTGAGCCTGGTCGACTTGCGCCTTGACGACCTGCGCCTTGCCGCCCGTCCACTTGGCTGCCAGCCTAGTGCGCAGGAGTGGGGTGCGCACTAGCTCCTCCAAGCCGCTCTGGCCCTCGGCAATGTGGTAGAGTGCCCATTCGAGTTGCTGCTCTCTCGGAGAACTAACCGGCAGTGCTCCCAAGGCTGAGGCGATGGTAGATGCGCCGTCAAGCCCATGTTCGCTCGAGGCCCTGATAAAGGCCTTTGTAGCCAGAGCGTTGTCAGCATCGTCGCCTAGGCCGTAGCCAAAGGCATCCTCCATAGCACGGTTGGTGGGAACCAGCAATGTTGTCTTGCGCTCAGGTTGAGAGCCGTCAATGTAGCCTCCAAGCTCAGTCTCCTTCAGCAGGCGGATAAACATAGTGGCATTGAGTCCAGCAAGTATCTTTTGCGGGTTAAACACTAGGTCGGCTGGGCGGCCTACTTGGTCCACGCCGTGCACGATGCCTACAAGGAGCGGTAGAATGACACATGCCCAGCAGATCACGGCCCGTGGCAGAAAGTGCATTAGTGACAGACCAAGAGGCGAGGCTTGCAAAGTAAAAGTGTCGAAAAGAAAAATTATAAGTGGGACTGAAGAAGAGCGAGAAAGAGGGAGCAGAGTGCCTCTTTGCAGAGGCAAACCATGTGATTTATTAACCCCTATTCCCCTTCATCCTCTCTCGCAGCTTAATGGTGGCAGTTAGAGATGACCAAAAGGAGGGCCCTAGCAAAAAGCACAGACACTTACCATTTCGAGCAACAATGTCTGACTTTCCGATCGCTAGGCCGCTAATACGACCGCCTAGTTCGCCACTGCTGCGTTGTCTCTCCACAATCACAGTGAGCCTGGTCCGGTTCTGGAAGCCCGAAACTATTGGCAATAAAACGAAATCAATTGGTAGAATAAAATGAAAGTGTTAGCAGAGCTCTCCTGCGCCCAGACCACGCTCCACACAGTCGCAGCAACCAACTTACCTATGTGTGTGCCTATGCCCAGACGAGCAAGGCTGACAGCTCCGCTTGAAATATAGCCAGCGGCAAATATACGTGCGTCCTCGACAGCTTCGTTGTGTATATCGGCGTCTTCGTCCTTTGTAAATGCCGGGCCGTACAGCAAGTAGGCGCGCTCGCCAAAGCCAAGCGCGTTGCTGAAGGCTTGGTTTGTGAATGCCCATAGCGTGTGCATCCCCTCTCTGTCACTGCCTGCCCCAGAGGACCCGCCAAGAATGCCAGACCAGCCAGCTGAGGCCAAAAGCTTTCCCATCGCGCTATAGCTACCACCATCAGCCACATCGTTGCTGCTCTCGTCAGTTGTAGAGGCATGTGCGCGCCCTGATTCGACTGCAGGTGGTCTGTCCCAGCGTCGCTGCCCGCTGTCGCTCTTGGGGATCTCTGCTTGCAGCAGCTCCCAGAGTGTGGGCGGGAGGGTCATCAGGCCCTCGATTTGAAAGGCATTGCCTGCCACACACGAGTAGTTGTGCGCTATCACTGGTATGCCGTTTGATAGTACCTTGCCGCTGCTGCCAACCATAGTCTTGAGCATGATACCGCCGCCATGCTCCGCTGCGTAGTGTACAGACTCTGAGCTGCTGAGCGATTCCCAGACCATGGTTCCTTGCGTAAAATTGCTAGCATCGACAATGCCATCTCCAATAAGGTGGTACCAGGCCTGCGAGTCTGCTACCCCACGGTAGATACTTCCTGCTGCCTGGCTCGAGTTCTGGCCGTGCTCCCTTCGGAACTTTCTGATGGCCTCGTTCGTAGGCACTAGCAAAGTGGCATTCCGAACGCGGTTGAGCGGGATAACCATGCCCAGCCGCTGCACGGTGTGTAGGAACTCGCTGAACCGCATGTCAGAGGACAGTAGGTCAACAAACGTTGTCAACACTCTGCCCTTCTCTGGCTCGGTATCAGGATCGGCATCAGGATCGGGCTCAGGCTCGGGCTTGGGGCTAGGGTCGCCGTCGGTGCTGTCACGGTGTCCCAGAGCCCCTTGAGTTAGCAGAGCCAAGAGCAGAACCAGAGCCAGAGCCAGAACCAGAGCCAGGCTGCCGTTGTGATTTCGAAGTTGCCGCATTATAAAGGGAGATAGAATGAATATAATTGTGCGAGAAAGTGTGTAGATTTGAAGACCAATTTTAAAAAGAGCGGTGAGGAAAAAGGGCTCTAAGCTCGATCATGGGCGGGCGAGGGGAGAGAAGGGTGACGCCTCACGCGTGATTGGGAGGTTGCTTTTTCCTCTCTTCGGGTTTTCTTTCACGATTTTTAACTGCTATTAAAGACAGAGCGTCGTCGCCTACTCGGGCCTTGCAAATGGTGTTGTCAAAGAAGAATGTCGCGTATTTCTACGATCGTGCGTATATAATTCAGCTTTTTAATGCCAGAGTTCGGGAAGCTGGTTCTTTCTTACTTTGCTAACCCTACGCGACACTGAATCTTTGCTTGTATTTTTTTGGCGCTGTAGCCGATGTGGGAAACTTTCACTATGGGCCTGGACACCCAATGAAGCCCCACCGCATACGCATGACGCACAACCTGGTTATGAGCTACGAGCTGTACAAAAAGATGTCGATATACCGTGCTGCCCCAGCCACTTGTCAGGAAATGACCCAGTTTCACTCTGACGACTATGTTGAGTTCCTACACCGCGTCACACCAGAAAACGCCGTGCAGTTTCCGCGCGAGCTAAGCAAGTACAACTTTGAAGAAGACTGCCCAGTCTTTGATGGCATGTTTGACCTCTTTTCTCTCTCAGCGGGAAGCTCAATGGAGGGCGCGGCGCGGCTGAACCGCGGGCTGTCTGATATATGCATTAACTGGTCTGGCGGTCTGCACCATGCCAAAAAGTGCGAGGCCTCGGGCTTTTGCTATATTAACGATATTGTCTTGGCTATTCTAGAATTGCTCCGCCACCATCAGCGGGTCTTGTATATCGACATTGACGTCCACCATGGCGACGGCGTCGAGGAAGCCTTCTACACCACAGACCGCGTTATGACTTGTTCTTTCCACAAATACGGCGAGTTCTTCCCCGGCACAGGCGATCTGCGCGACATTGGTGAGGCCAAGGGCAAGTACTACGCCGTAAACTTCCCATTGCGCGACGGCATTGACGATGCCAGCTACCAGTCGGTCTTCAAGCCAGTGATTCGGGGCATCATGGAGTGGTACCAGCCCGACGCGGTGGTGCTTCAGTGCGGCACCGACTCCTTGGCGGGTGACAAACTTGGAACGTTCAACCTGAGTATGGAGGGGCACGCGGAGTGCGTGCGCTTTGTCAAAGACTTTAATTTGCCTACGCTCGTTCTCGGGGGCGGCGGCTACACCATTCGCAATGTCAGCCGCGTGTGGGCTTACGAGACTGGAATATTAGTTGGCACAGAGATGGATCGGAAGCTGCCTATGAACGATTACATGGACTACTATGCTCCAGAGTACACGCTCAATGTGCCTGCATACAACGTGGAGAACAGCAACAGTCCCGAGTACTTGGAGCGCATCAAGAACCAAGTTCTAATGAACCTCGAGCGCACCCACTTTGCTCCCAGCGTGCAATTGCAGGACACGCCCCGCGACGTCGACAGGGACACCGTTGATGAAGACGCGCTAGATCCCGATGAGCGCATGCCAGAGACCATCCGCGACCAGCACGTTGTGCCAGACACTGAGATGTATGAAGCGGATTCGATGGGCATGCCCGACTTTTCACGTGACAACACAAAGGTTGTCAACGAGGAGCGGAACGACGTGCCAGTCACCACTACGGGCGACAATGATGTTGAAATGGCTGAGGCTGATGCAATCAAAGTCGAAGCCGGGCTGACTGAAACAACGCAGCAGGCCAGTAGCATGGAGGTCGACGGCGCCGAGCCTAAGAGCACTACTGGCGCCAGCCCTACCACGCTTACTCCGGAGCTAGCAGTAGTAGCTGTTGCCGATGATAGCCATTTGGCCAACGACAGCAATACCAACAGGCAGATATCTTCTGAATCCGCGCCTGCTCGCGAGGCAAGTGAGGATGGTGCTGGAGTAGTTGCAGAGGCCGCCGGCATGGAAGATAAGAGCCTGGAGCCGATAGCCAAGCTGGAGGCTGGTTCCAGTCCCGCCGTGTCGCTGCCCATTGCCTCAGACTCGCTGGTAGGTGAGGAGCTTTCCGAGCCTACAGCCACGACTAGTGCGGCTAACGATGCTGAAACTGTACAATCTGCTGGAGCTGACTCGAAGGCTGAGGCTGATAGCTTAGATCCTGGAGCTGACACAAGTGCCGACGATCAGCTCAATCCTAATCCTATTGCGGACAACATTGCAATTGGCATTGCTAGTCTTGCCGTTGATGCGTCTGCTGCTGGACCACCTGTGCCCGCGCCAGGCAGCGAGACGACCAAGGGAAGTGCCACCTCTGAAATTCGACCAAGTTCTGAGGACCCTGTAGCGCAAGACAGTCAAACCTCAAAGCAGTCGCCTGCTCGCGCAAATGCGCCTGTCCACAAATCGGTTTTGGCCATCAAGTCGGGTGACAGAGAGGACGGAGAGGCCACTGAGGACGATTACGACGATGAGGACGGCGAAATCAGGGACTTGTGAGCCGAGTGGTGACCACATTGAAGGAGATGTGGCTATGTTTGTCTTTTTGTTCGATTTATAGCGAAATGGATTCTTCATCGCAGCCACCAATTCGATGCCCATTACGTTTTGCCAGCCAAGTAGCGGCCTCACGCCTCCCTCTGCATTGCATTACTAGTAAAAGACATTGTGGCTTGGAGAGTCTATGACGCGAGGCAAAAAGGGCTGCGAAACTCTTTTGAGCCACTTTGTCCCTCTTGCTTCCTCGTGCACTTTTATTCCTGTCTTCTTGCACATTAATCACCTAGCACTTTTATCAGCTACAACACGAAGCTGTAGATAGAGGCATAAACATGGCTGTGCTAGACATTGTGTCGCTATTTACGAGATCTACCCTGTCATCTGCAAGCACAGTGCCTGTGGCAGACATTCCGCTTGGCAGCATGTACCACGCAATGATGCGGCCATACTCGCCAGTCCTCGGAGTATGTGCCTACCTGGCCATGGTCAAGATCTGGGAGCGCCGCAACGCCCAGCAAACTCTACTGGCCAGAGTTGCCGGTCGGGACAACGCACGTAGCCGGCAAGGAACGGGCAACACCCTCAAGGCCATTATCGTTGCGCATAACCTTGTTCTTGCTGCTTATTCAGTATGGACCTTTATCGACTTTTTCCCCGCTGTGTTGCGGAATGTCCAGGCACAGGGACTAAAGGACGGCTTCTGCGACAATAACTGGGCGCTTCGGAATGACAAGTTACTGGTGCACGGGTTCCTGTTCTACTTGTCCAAGTACTATGAGTTTATCGATACGGCTATTATTCTTGCCAAGGGCCGACCCGCTGGGCAACTGCAGACGTTTCACCACTCGGGAGCAGTCCTCATTATGTGGCTGGGCAATTACGTACAGTCGCCGTATCTGGCGTTCTTTGTGTTTGAGAACAGCATCATCCACGGCCTTATGTACACGTACTACACTCTGACTGCACTGGGATTTAAGCCGCCTGGAAAGCAGATCCTGACGCGGCTCCAAATATCACAATTCTACGTTGCACTGTCAGCAGGCGCAGTGTACTCGGTTCTTCCTGACTGCCAAAGCGGGCCGCAGAGGCTGTTTACTTTTGTTTTTATTGCCTACATCCTAGAGCTCATCAGGCTATTTACTGAGTTTGTGCGCAAGACCTACGGCACGCAGCAGCCTCCACATACTTTAATGGCTAAAAAGGAGACGTAGCCGCAAGAGCATTTGTCAATTCTGATTCTTTAGAGTAGTAGAGCGCAAGTAAATCAAATGTTATCCTCTTCATCGTCATCTTGGGCATCTTCCTCATCGTCGTTGCTGCCGCCGTTATCACCATCATCATCGCCGTCGTTGTTGTCGTCGGCAGTAGCACTGTGCCTTGGAACAACCTTCCGGCGGGTCCTAAGTGTGGGGCCGGCATCATAGTCGTCACTGTCATCAGTAGCTTCTACGCTGAGCTTGCGCTTTGAGCTTTGTGCACGCAGGTTGTAAGTCGATGAACCGCCGCGAGCAGTGCTCTCCTCCTCACTACCATAGGCGTCCTCACCGTCATCTTCGTCCTCCTCCGACAGATACTCCTCGTCAAAATCAGAACCGGTGTCGTCTTCTGGTTCATCGTCACCTTCAAACTCGCCCTCTGGTTCGTCACCGTCTTTGTCATCGCCATCAACGGTCTCACCAGAGATCGTCCTTCCAGAGCCTGGGAACTTGCGGTGCTTAGGGGCGCCCCTGTTCGAGGTCACCTTTGAGCTGTGGTTTACTGGCAACTCTTCCTCGACAGTTCCACCAGTAGCTCTACATGCATAGAAATAAAAGGCATTATTGTCGTCGTGGCGTCGCTTGTGCGCTGCCAGACGGCCCGATAAGCGTTAGCTCTATAGCATATGCCACACCTTCAAGACAAATATTCATCTTTGTGTGCAACGCACCCACTAGTGCCAGCGAGGCGCCTTTCGATAGCCTCGATACGCTTCTCGCGCTCATCCTCGACGGTCATGGCTATTGCTTGGTCTACGCAAAAAGTAAGTTTTTTCTTTTCAAAAGCGCAAAGATGGAGAAAAAAAAGCGAGCAATATCGCTTGCTCCTTTTGCCCCGCGATTCCCTTTTTCCATCTCTAAAGGTACCACCACACTTGCCTGCATGTGGGATTAACACGCTTTTGTCAAAAGAAAAAATTTTTACTAGGCCATGTCGACATCATCATAGTCGTCGCCACCGCCAATCGTCAGATCCTCCAGCAGCTCCTCTAGCGGCACCTCTGGTGCCTCTTCGTCTTCATCGTCGTCGTCGTCCATGTCAGGCACCGGACGCCTCACGACACTGCTGTCCTTGTACAGGTTGATGCTCTGGCGGAGCTCAGGGTCCTCCTCAAGATCCCGCAGGAACGTCTCAAAGTCAGCCTCCATCTTATCCTGCTCGAGCTTCTTGGGGGCCAAGTCGCCTTCGTCCTTGTTGAGAGTCTTGAGCCTCCAGTTACGTTGCTTGCGCTTGCGGCGGCGCTCGGGGTACGACTTTTTCACTAGCACAACGCTGGGTATATCGTCGGAGCTAAGGCGCTCAAAGTTGGCGTTGTTGATGTTAGCTGTCAGCAGATCGTACCCGAGAACAGTGTCGCCAAAGTTCAGAAGGTTGCCCAGATGCGAGCGCACTATGATCACGTTGTCGTTGCGCCCAACGTCGGCCATGCGCTGGATGGTAATGTCGGCAAGTGCGTACCGGCCAAACTGCTGTCCAAGTAGCTCAACGTCCACGACATAAAACTCCTTGAGATCGCGCATCGAGCACACGGGCGTGATGTCCTCTTGGCGCCAATATACCAGACCAGTAATCTCGGCAACTTGTAGCGTCTTAAAGTCAATAACGTGCACTGCGTTTCCGACGCGCGTGCACAACACCAATGGCGAGATCTGACCCAGTGCATTGGCGGTCTTCTTGGGCATGGACACCAAGTCATCCTTGCAAACGGGAATGAGCTCTACGGCATAGGTAAACTTGTAGTTGGATGTCGATGTGTGGGTATCGCTGGAGATAAGCTGCTCCGACGACTTTGACCTTGTGGGCACCATGCTGGCCAAGAACTCGACCATCTTGATTGCGTGCGAGCGCTGAGCAAAGTGGAAGTCGATTCCACCCTTGACCTCCTTGATGTTAATGGTCTCTTGGTGAGCGTTGTGCTTGAGGATCAGCTGCTCGAGGTAGAAGAACGTGCGCTGGTGGTCGACCTTTTGCCTGACTTGGACCATGGCCTTCCAGGTGTTCTGAGCCATGATCTTTGTGCAGTCGGGGCACATCATCGAAGACACAACATACTCGACCTCAAACGTCTGCTGCAGAATGGTCGCGGTAAACACCTCCTTTTGGATAGTTAGTTTTATCTTGATGCGCCTTGAATGGGGCTCGGTCCAAACAAAGCCTGCGTCAATTAGTCGCACTTTGGTCAGGCCTCTGAGCTTCTTCAGGCACAACGCCAGGAGCTCACGGCTTTCGAGATCGCAGCCAACCCACGACGCAGGTGGCTGCAGATAGCGCTCGCAGTTTTTGCACCAGTGCACGGTTGCTTGCTTTGGGATTCCCTCTGTAATGTCAACGATAGACCGAACGCAGTTGACGCACATGTTGGCCGGGTTTGGCGGGATGGCCGTGCCACACTCGCAGCAGAGGATGAGCTGCTGTCTGGGCTCGGGAATATACTCCATTCTCTGTAGATATGTGAAAAAGAAAATAAATAAATAACAGCAATAGGCAAAAGCGGAGGAAAAGTGTGCTTTTTTACCAAGCCAGGCAAGCCCAAGATTTGTCAGATCCGCACTTTCAAATTATTTTTTTGTTTGATCGAGATCGCCAAATTGGATTAGCCTATACTATGTTTTGGGGTGTACTCCATGTGCAAATTGCGTGAGATGAAGGGGCGCAAATAGTACATCCACGTAAGATGGCAAGCAAGTTGGGGATAAACCGCAAATATAAGCCGCACAAGGGACTAACATTATGAAATGGGGGGTAAATATTATATACTCCCTATTTGCCATGGTTTTCTTCAAGATGGATACTGCGCCAATCTGCATACAGGGGAGGCCGTTGGTAAAGTATAGCGCAGCAGCCCAATATATATTGTTGGATCCAGATACACAGACTGGGTGTATCTGAGTAGGCAGCCAGCAAAATATCACAAAAAGGGGACATTCACCAATGCAATAATGCCGATGTTACAGGAAAATGTTGGCAACGATGCCACATGGTGTGACTACGTGCCGGCGCCTTAAAAGCAAGAGCCAAGCACACGGCCGGCCGCGCTCCCAGGTACTGGACGGATTCGCCAAATTCTTTCTTTTTTTAATTTTCTTTGTTAATCACCCTGCTACATCCACTTTACAATGAGCAAGTCGCTTCAGAGACGTTTGCAGACTACTGTTCGCAAGAGCGACATACGCGTCGTGACCAGCAGCAGGCCAGCCGTCGAGGCCAGGCGGTCCTTTCAAGCGGCGCAAGACACAGGAAGTGGAGACGAAAACGACATTTGCCACCAGAGACTGGCTACATGGCTGGGGGTAGTAGAAAATTACCAAGAGTTTTTCCAGAGCATGGTCGCGGCGGAGCTAGATCTAGCGACAGTTTATGCACGGATCGGAGATATACTACGGGTCCCCGTTCAAGAGAGCGTGCTGTTGCTGCCAACTAGCTGCGATGGCGTGCAGGCGGTCACAAAGCGGCTCAAAGGCTTTCAGCAGCTGATGGTGGAGGGGCACTGCGCAATTAGCCAAACAACCAAGCACGGCGCAGTAAACACGCTAAAGCAGTTGCACGCGGAGGTCCAAGAGCTGAAGAACTCATATTCGGCGACTATCCATCCAGTGTATATGGAGCTTGCGCAATGCAAGCTCAGCATTGATCAGCGATCGCGACTACTAGTGGCCACTATCAAGGCAGCTGGCGACTCGTCTAGCACAGGCAAGGAGGTAGTTAAAGACCCGTTTATCATCAACTTGGAGGTCGAGGCTCTGCTGCGTAAGCGCGCAGAGATAGAAAACGAGCTTTTCAGGCTGGCAATGGCGCAACAGGCACGCATCCTGGAGTTTGAGCCTCGGTTTGTCTCGCGCCTTGCTGAAACAGTAAGCGGCTTTATGAGTGTAGTCAGCGAGCAGCACAAGCAACTGCGGCTGTGTGCCAAGCGAGACGTACGGACTATCAGCAGAATCGACGGGGCAACTGAGTGGAAGCACTTTAGCACTACATTTGGCGATGTACTAGCAGCACCACAGGCGTCGAGCGGGCATGCGCAAGCTGATGACTACACATACGATGGCAAGGGTAGCGAGTGGGTGCAAGTTCTGCGCCAGGGCGTGGTTGCGCTGCGCGAGCAGAGCCAGTTGTTCCGCAGCACATGGCAATCCAAGTATGGCGTAGTGACGACGCGAGGCTACTTTCATGTTTTTCGGTCTCAAGGCGATGTGGTTCGTGGTGTACCAGAGACATCCGTTTTTCTGCCGCGTGCCCGCATTTCCATGGTAAGCGCTGGTACGCTACAGATCAGTTCTGGCAACAAATTCAGCCGCTGCCGCATTGTCATACAGGACGGTGCCGCCAGCCTTGACAACTGGCGCCTGCTCATGGAGAGCGCATGCTTCCGCAATACCTGCCCGGTTAGCAGTGTAGATGGGGGCCTGGCTACCCCACCAGACTCAGGCGCCGAGGAGTCTCCGGTCCGTGAGCGCAGGCATAGTACCCATGGCCTGGCACGGCGCTCAGCTCTATCCAAAGCCAGTCGACGCCGCTCACTGGCACCCCACCACACTGACTCGCCATTGGGAGCAGCAGCTACGCCCACTACGCGTGGTCGGCCATTCTCGGCGGACGTTTCGATGTTGACACAGACGCCAATTGCGCTGGCACAGCTGAGCCTGACTACTACGTACACTCCAACTAAGAACATCTACATGCAGCCGCTGGATTCCACACCACTAAACGCCCTGCGATATGCTCCAGTTACACATTTGTCGCCAATAATGAATTCCCGCCAGCTGGCTAGCTTCGAGGCCTATTCGCCCGAGTTCTCGGACTCTCCTGGTACCAGTCGTCTGGAGAACACCTCTGCCGGGTCCTCTCATTCAAATAGTAACCCATTTGACACCGGAGCCGTACATGCTCCTAACTCGCTTGGCTCGTCTAGCTCATCGGGTGCTCCACACCAAGCAGAGTCGCTCTTTGAGCCTAGTGCATCCCGCGACTCTGAGTCGGGACCACTACCGAGCTTGCCCTGCCTACTCGCTCGTGTGCCCTCACGCTCTGGTCAGGAGGCCTACCTACATGCCGACGAGCGTTGGGCTCCGAGCCAGCAGCGCCACTTTGAGCCCTCGCGGGCAACACGCTCTGAGGCTGGATACGCTGGTGGCCTACCGAGCCATGCCTTTTCTGCTGCCGAGCCGCGGCGTCCGCACCAATTCTCCTCATCGGCTGACTATGTTCCTAGCGGGTATGGATATAGTTCTGACATCTGGTACTCTGACGTGTTGTCTATGCCAGATCCCACCCAGCGTGCTAGCTCCCGCCCTCGCCCTCGCCCTCGCTCAATGATTCATGAGCCATCCTTTGCTCAAGGCGCTCTCGATCCAAATAACCCCTACCTGGGAGACTTTATTGCTAGTCGCCCAGAAAGGTTAAGCCTGTCAAGTACAAGCCAGCACATTGTCTCGACCCGCACTGAAGCAGGGCCGTTTATGCTGCAGGGACGTCTAGGTAACCCGCGTGTTGTGTCCCAGCCCGCTGCAATTGGCTCTGCGTCGCCGACGCTTGCCTCACAAGTGTCCATCGGCCCATGCGTATCGACGCCTCGCAGCTCACACGACTCTATTCCAGAGTATGCTTTTGAGTACGAGCTGGCTACACCCGACATGTAGCTTTCCGAGCTACACACCAAGAGTTTGACAAGCAAGCTGACTCATCATCAATCAGAAACTCTTCTGGACCTGGGCTCCCGCATCCCCAGTGCCTCATGTCTTCAGTCACTGTGGTGCCTTTGGCTCTCTCTTTCTCGTATCTTTTTTTTTACGTAAAGATAAAAAAATTGCTGTTTCATCATGTCTACGCAAAAGTAAGTGTGCACCATTGAGAGCCGCGCCTGATTATCTCTCATTCACCAACGAGAAGCTAAGGATATCAGCCAACTTGGCTTTCTTTACCCTAGGAGTATTTTACTTCTTGGCTCGGGTTTTGTCGCCGAGCCCTGCCTCGAGTACCTGTTGCGCAGCGGCAACAACCGCGTTACTGTTGCCTGTCGCCGTTTGGAGAAGGCTCAAGAGTTGAGTGCAAAGTACCCTGGCGTTGCCGCTGTTAGCCTGGATGTCGAGAGCGACGCTGCCTTGGACGCTGCTGTTGCCTCTCATGATATCACTATCAGCTTGATTCCTTATACCCAGCACGCTCGTGTCATCAAGTCGGCCATCAAGGCCAAGAAGCACGTTGTCACTACTAGCTACATCTCGCCTGCCATGGAGGAGCTAGACGCTGCTGCCAAGGATGCCGGCATTATCTGCATGAACGAGATTGGTCTGGACCCCGGAATTGACCACCTATATGCTCTAAAGATCATCAACGAAGTGCGCGACCAGGGCGGCAAGATCACATCGTTTGAGTCCTTCTGCGGCGGCCTGCCTGCTCCTGAGGACAGCAACAACCCGTTGGGCTACAAATTCAGCTGGTCTGCCCGTGGGGTGCTGCTAGCACTTCGCAACAATGCGCACTATTGGCAGGATGGCAAGTTGGTTGAGATTCAGGGCAAGGACCTGATGGACTCGGCGCGCCCCATCTACGTGTACCCAGCCTTTGCCACTGTGGGCTATGGCAATCGTGACTCAAGCTTTTACCGTGAGCGCTACAACATTCCCCACGCTCAGACCTGCATCCGCGGCACTCTGCGCTACCAGGGCTTCCCCGAGTTTGCCAAGACCCTTGTCAACATGGGGTTCCTCGACGATGCTCCTCAGGGCTTTTTGTCTGCCAGCAGCCCTGGCGATCTAGCATGGAATGCAGTCACTCAGCAGCTTCTAGGCCACAGCAGCGACTGCCCCGACGAACTGTTGAAGGCAATTGAGGCCAAGATCGACACTCAGGACGCTGAGACCCGCCGCCGCATTCTCCATGGAGTCAGATGGCTAGGCATCACATCGCCCAATGTCAAAGTGTCGAAGCGTGGCACCTACTTGGATGTGCTATGTGCGCGGCTTGAAGATCTGATGATGTATGGCGAGAATGAGCGCGATATGATTCTCTTGCAGCACAAGTTTGAGGTGGAGAACAAGGACGGGACTCATAGCACTCGCACCTCGGTGACGCTGATGTACGGAGAGCCCAATGGCTTCTCGGCCATGGCCAAGACAGTCGGTGTCCCCTGCGGCATTGCCACTCAGCTTATTCTGGACGGCAAGATCACCAACACTGGCATCATAGCGCCCATGACGCCTGACATTTACCAGCCGATCATGGACCTGCTTCCATCCGAGGGCATCAATGCAGTTGAAGAGACCATCTAAGCCTGTGCTTCAATATATATTTTTTCTTCTTTGAGCATTTAAATTTTTGTTTAAAATCGGGATGGCATCGTTGCTTCGAGAGACTCATCCGCTGACACTGAAGGTAATGCGGCTGTCGCGGCCAGCCTTGGCCAGCACACACCAGCTCCCAACAGACAGCAGCGATTCCGTACTTGGGCCGTCGCTATTGGAGGTGGAGCAGAGCCACCCAACACGAAGCGGGCAAGTGTTTAGCGACTTGCAACTACCCAACAGCATGCATCCGCTGGAGGGATTCCCGCTGAGCGAGACACTGGTGCTGCCAAGGTCATTTGGAACAATGTACCTGGGAGAGACGTTCTCGGCGCACTTGTGCCTGTGCAACGAAAGCACAACTGTAGTACGGGACATCGGTGTTCAGGTGGTAATGCAGACGACGACACAGCAGCTCCAGCTGTTTAGCGATGGCTCAAGGCACCTAGCTAGCGGGCAGCCGTTCAACATACAGGTGGCACACGAGATTAAGGAGCTAGGGGCGCACGTACTGGGGTGCTCGATTAACTACCTGTCAGCGCAGGGCGAGCGGCGGGTTCTGCAAAAGTCATTCAAGTTCCAGGTGGCTAATCCGCTAGTGGTCAAGACTAAAGTCAACCACCTGGCGCGAGACGTACTGCTGGAGGTGCAAGTACATAATGCCACACACGGCACAATGGCGCTGGAAAGGCTGCGCTTTGAGGCGTCAAGCCCATTTACCGCAGAGGACCTTAACACGACAGCCGATGGAGCGGCTCTGTGGGATAGCAGCGCGGGATTCATGCAAGCAGGCGATGTGCGGCAGTACTTGTATCGGCTCCGGACACATATCGATCCCGAACAAGCGACGGTAGACCAGGAGCGGGCAGTGCACTATGCCACAGCGCTGGGCAAGCTGGACATCCTCTGGCGGGGATCATTCGGCAGCTTTGGGAGGCTGCAAACGTCACAGCTACTGCGCAAGTCTCCGGGCATGTTTCTGCTTGAGATTGAGCGTGTGGAGGTCCTGGGGAAAGCAGCAACGCTTGAAGAGCCATTTGTTGTGCGTGCGGTTGTGCGCAACGTATCTGAGCGCCGAATGGCTGTGTCAGCGACGGTGCACGCTCACGCGCACCCAATGGTCATTGCATGTGGCGCAACACAGCACCACCTGGGCGACATTGGCGTTGGCGAGACCCATAAGCTGGATCTGGAGTTTCTCGCATTGGCTCCGGGCGTCCAACGCGTCGGCGCAGTGGTACTCGCCGACAGCCTCAGTGGATACACACGTGAGGTTGGCCACCTGCTAGAAGTTCTCATAGAATAGTGCGACAAGGGGGGAGGGTGGAGGGGCGACCCCATCTTGCTTCTGCTCGCTCCGAGACCCATTGACCAATTTATCCTTTTTGTACAACCAACAGCTACTCGGTTGCTCATCATGGGTGCCTTTCGCGAAGCCTTGACCGACGCCGACTGCGAGTGGATAGGCAAGCAAAAGGTGTACTTTGTTTCGACGGCGCCGCTGGATGGAGGCGGACACGTCAATCTGTCGCCCAAGGGCTACGACGGCATGCACATCTTGAGCGGCACTCGCCTGCTCCTTCTAGACGGCCGTGGCAGCGGGTGCGAGACGATTGCACACCTGCGCGAGAACAGGCGCATCACTATCATGCTCTGTGCCTTTGAAGGCAGCCCACGCATCATGCGTCTGTTTGGCACCGGCTCCGTCTACGAGCCAGGGTCGCCGGAGTTTGACTCGCTCTTCGAGCAGCACTACTCCGCAGAGTGGAAGGACCCTGACCGCTTCAACTTTGTGCGCTCCATCATCGACGTCAGGCTCCACCTAGTTGGCCAGTCTTGCGGCTTTGGCGTGCCATTTATGGACTTTAAGGCGGATCGTTCTACATTGGTCGACCATATGAAGGGCAAGTCTGCCGACTCTCTAATGTCCTCGCGTAGGCGCAATAACACTCTCAGCCTTGACGGCATTCCGAGCTTCCTCAACGGCACTGATCCGGGCTCTGCCACCCACAAGTCCTCTCTTAGCAAGCTGGCTGACCGCCTCCTGCCATGGATTGGTGGTGCGGCTCTGGGCGCCGCGGTTGCGCTAGCGGCTGCCAAGGCCGCGCTTAAATAGGCGTTATCACGTGAATCCTGTGTTTCTATTCCGCCCGCTCTTTCTCTCTCTTGTGATGGCTGCCAGCTGCTGCATGCTACGCCCCTTGCCTTTCTTATCTTGGTATACTGAATATATACTTTTCTAAGCGATATGGACGACCGCCGCCCGCCTGCTGGCAGTAAATTACCTTCTACAGCTGCACTACGTCAGCGCTTACCTCCAACCACACACTCAGCTCGCACCACGGCAGCGCCGGCAGCAGCACGCCGTGCAAAGGCCGCAAAGAGCATACCTTATCTACAAGCCCAAGTTGTGCACTACAAGCCGCGCATTTCGGTCCTTGACAAAGAGCTTACGACAGTGAGCTACCACGGGCTGGTCAACTTTCTGCTGCTCTTGCTGTCAGCCACTCTTATCCGCCTGGCAATCGAAAACTACCTAAAGTATGGCATCCTTGTGAGCATCCCTGGCTCTAGCGTGTCTTGGCCCGACTGGCTTGCGACGCTAGCTGGCCTGCTCTCGGTGGCTGCTTCATTCCTGGCGGCATACGCTATCGAGAAGAGCGCAGTTCCTGCTACTCGGCTGCGGAGTACTGAGCGCTGTACTGACGACGCTGCGGTAGCTGATCCGGTTCTAGTAGGCGTGCCACTGCAGGAGCGGCGCACGCTTTTGATGCACCTGGCCAATCTGGGATTTGCCCTGGTTACCCCGGCTTGTATCACGTATTTTGCCATCTTCCAGCCAGCGCTGGGCACCTTGGTGATGCTATTTGCGTGCATCACGTTCCTCAAGCTCTACTCGCTGGCGGCAACCAACTTTGACTTGCGTCGAGCCTACCGCCTAAACGACACTCGGCTAGACAGCGACCCATTGCGCTTTTCGAGCATAGAGCGAGGCCGGCTTGTCGTTAGCCCGGCGGCCCGGCGTGGACATGCGGAGCGGCACTCTGACAGCGACTTGAGCACTGATGCCGATAACAATGAACCGGCAGCTACTAGCAGTCGTCGGGCCTTGAGGCACATCCCCCCATTCAAGACTCGGTCGAGCTTTTCGCTCAACGCGCGAGCCCTTGCTGAAGCCCTGGTAGAGGGCGACGACTGTATTGATGCCAAGGCCGATGCACTGCCTCGGCCGCAGCTACGCTTGCGCCAGCGGTCGGTCTCTGCAGCGCCGGAAACCTTGAGGTGCATTGCCTCCGCATCTGGCGAGGCGGCACATAGAGATGGCGAGGCGGCCTCCAGCCACGACCGCTGTCTGCCGCGCTCGCCGCAAGCAGAGGAAAAGGCTGGAGCTGAAGAGAAGCCTGCTCGGTACCAGATCCTGTACTCGGTGGCTTATCCCGACAACGTAACAGTGAAAAACTTTGGGTACTTTTGGCTGGCGCCCACGCTGTGCTACCAGCCATCCTACCCGCTTCTCTCTGGACCGATTCGCAAATCGTTCTTGGCTAAGCGAGTAGCTGAGCTGGTTATCATTGGCATGGCGATGTATGTTTTGATCCAGCAGTATGCAGTGCCAACTCTGGTGGGATCGGTCCAGGCAATTGACAAGCGCGACGGGTTTTGGCTGTCGGAGCGCGTTCTGAAGCTGTCAGTAATCAGTGCCACAGTGTGGTTCTTGGGGTTCTATGCAGTCTTCCACGCCGGACTCAACGCACTGGCAGAGGTCTTGCGCTTTGCCGACCGTGCCTTCTACTTGGACTGGTGGAACAGCGTGGACCTGGCCGCGTACTGGCGCGAGTGGAACCTGCCCATCCACTACTTTTGCAAGCGGCACATCATGATGCCACTGATATCGGCCCCGCTGTCGCTGCCAGTCAACGTAGGAGTCATGTTCACGTTTCTCGTGTCGGCGATAATGCACGAGCTGCTGTTTGGCATTCCAACCCACTGCCTGAAGGGCTACTCGTTTGTTGGCATGATGATGCAGATTCCGCTGATCCAGCTCACCCAGTGGCTAGTGCGGTGGCGCGGGCCAGAGTCTGGGCTGGGCAATGCCGTCTTTTGGATATCTTTCTGTATCGTCGGCCAGCCGCTTGGTGTGGTGCAGTACTATTACACGTGGGTCAAGAACAATCCCTAGCCGCAGCGACTACCAGATCTGTGGAATCGGCAAGGCCCTGGCAGTGCTCAATAATCAGGCGCTCTAGTTTGCTGCAATGTAGATCCTTTGTATAGACTTACAGCCGCAGATCGACATGAACATGCTCTTTAGCAGTTGGTGCCCAGTTGCTGCGGCCCGAGCAGACACTGCACAACCCAGAAGCAAGCATGCCAGCGGATGCAAGCAAAATTCCAAAGCACAGCAGCGATCGTCGTTGCCTTCCAAGCACAGACGACAAAGTAGCCATGGCTCTTCCGCATTAGCTTGGCGCCTCAGCAGCAAGATAACCGTGGCGTGGTCCTGGTCCTAGCTAGTGGCTCGATCATCCCGAAGCCTGTGCTACTACCGAGGGAGGCCTCAAGATGGCGGGGCACCATCAATATTAGCTGACGCTTCTTTTTGGGCTGCTGCAACGCACATCCTCCCCTTGCCAAACAGCAGTGCTCGGGCGAGCAGTGGGAGAAAGACGGGATTGGCCACGGTTGAAAGAAGATCTACCAACCGGCTCTGGTGCACCCTCGTAGATAGGGGGCTGATTGGCCGCCGTTTGGGGGAGGGCTGCGCCGGGCGCAACAACGTTTGCAACCCGCACATGCCACTGGGACCAGCAGCACGCGTTTACGTTAAATTGCTCACCTGCCCAACCTTTGTCCTTTTTAGCATCTCTCCTCTTCTTTCCAAACATCCATACCCTGGTCTTTTTTTCTCTCTTCCTCTTTCTTATTCAGCGCCTCCCTCGTAATCCTTTTATTTTTCTCCCAGCTATAACAAAAGTCGACCTTCCCGCCTACACAACACCTATCCAGTTATGAAGGTAAGCATCCTTTGCCCGCGCTCCCGCGAATTGCCCATCACACACGGCCAGGCGGTCCCTGCGTCTAGCCTCGCCAGCATGGGCTAGCTGCAACACTAGCAATTGGTGCGCCATCAGACCATTACCGACAGAGCTCTGAGCTTGTCTAGAGGCGGGGGGTTTTTTTTCTTGGACCAGCCGGTAGCTCTCACTGCTCCTGCGGCATGAGCGCTTTGTTCTCCGGCTGCATCTGTGCATGATCTGCCTTGTATTGTCTTGCCCGCTCAGCTGTCGCGTCCGCCCATACGCTCCTCTATTGTCTAGGGTGCTGGCAATTTACCTAATCGCTATTTATCGTCTCTTTTGTCACATGTAGAATATTACCTTTGCCACCATTGCGCTCGCTGCGCTCGTGCAGACTGCTCTGGCCGCCGGCAAATGTGGCACCCAGACCTGCAGTCAGTCCACGCCGTGTTGCGTCGGTGGATACTGCAACAGCAACGCCCAGTACTGCATGCCTATTCTCTGCGAGGCTGCCAACTCGTTCTCGCCTAGCAGCTGCTGGAACACTGCCCACTGTGTGAAGAACAATGTTGTCTTTGGCAGCCCCAACGCCTTTGCCCAGATTGCCGACTATGACGGCAACCCTGCCGATGCAGCCTTTGTCTCTCAGTTTGAGCCTTCCAATGCCAAGGTCGCCAATGGCGAGCTACAGATGACCCTCGTCAGGCAGAACAACGGCGTCGGCTTTGGCGCCACCGTCATCGGTACGCGTGCCTTCCAGTACGGCACTGTGACAGCAGTCATGCGCTCCGGCTGTGCCAGCGGCGGCGTGGTGTCATCGTTTATCATCCGTAACGAAAAGGTCGGAGATGAGATTGACTTTGAGTTTGTCGGTGCCGACACGGCGACTGTGCAGTCCAACTACTACTGGCGCAACCAGCTGGACTACACCAAGATGATAAAGTCCCCACCTCTGTCCGACACCACCCTCAACTACCACACTTACCAGATCCAGTGGACTCCTGACCAGATTGTCTGGCTAGTCAATGGAAACGCCTTCCGCACTGTCAAGCGCTCGGACACCTGGGATGCCGCAACCAACACCTTCAAGTACCCCGATTCTGAGTCCTACATCAGTGTTGGCATCTGGGATGGAGGCTCCGGCCCCAAGGGCACCGCAGACTGGGCCGGTGGTGCCATCCAGTGGAATAAGCAGCCGTTTGTTGCCGCCGTCAAGTCCATTACTATTGACTGCTACTACAACGGCAACGAGACCACATACGTCCCTCCTGGCGGCAACGGCGGCGGCAGCTCGTCGATCAGCTCCAGCACATCAACCTCTGCTCCTACCTCTACCTCGAGCGGAGGCGGCAGCAGCAGCGACAGCGGCAGCGGCAGTGGCGGCGGCTCCAGCAGCAGTGGCTCCAGCAATGGCAGCTCTGGCTCGAAGACTGGTTCCTCCTCCGGCACCAAGGCCACAAGCTCCGCAAGCTCCCGCTCCTCAAACTCGGCACCCTCGAGCCTGTCGGAGAGCGACTCTTCCGTCGATGAAGATAGCGGCTCTGACTCCTCGAGCTCCTCCGAGGACTCGTCCACTGGCAACGGTGCTAGCTCTCTGGCTGCCTCGTTCGGCGTCCTAGCATCGGCTCTGCTTGCTGCCTATGCTGCTTTCTAAGCGGGCCCCTAGAGGCAGGAATTCCTTTTCTTTTCTTTTGCGTGGAGCCATGCCTCTATAGCCGACTTGTCCTCTTTTCCTTCTTCCATATCCCACTTTTAATGGTTTTTTTCTGAAAGCGTAAGCATACATATCCCCTTCAGCCGTGGGATCGACTCTGTGCATGCATGGCGCAGCGGTCGCTCCCTCTTTGCTGGCTTAGTGGGCTGGACCGCTTTATCTGGAGCGTTGTTGTGGTGTCCATCCCCATCCCCAACTCGCTCATCTTCACTGAATCCAAGCAATCAGTGAAAGCATTGCCAGAAAGGCGCTGAGAGGGCCTGCATTTGGTGATTTCGCCCGCCGGCCTTAATATCTTGCTAAAACCTTCGTGACCCGTGCCAGCGAGCCGAATAAAGAATTCAATCCTGTCAGACTTCAACAGCAACCACTGATGTTCTCAATGCCAAATTGCGCCGTGACACAGGACGCGCGCCGGGCGCGGCATGGCGTGCGGCGGGCACTATCCATCCGGCAGATTCTAACCCTGCTGACAACCTCTCTTGGAGCGAGAACCAACGCCATTGGGGGAGAAAAATTAGGGCAATATTTGTTTTGGGCAGCACGAGTGGTCAAGCACAGACGCCCGGGTGGGTGCTTAGCACGCAAGGTTGCTGGCAAAGAGCACTGGTGCTCTTTCTCCTCTTTAAGCCATCTCCTTTCTGACTATTTAAAAACTCCTTCCCTTGGTCTCCTGCTCACGACCCTTCCACAAACAGTCTTCCTCCTCTCCCCTTTTCTAGTACGCCTTGTTTCTTCCTTTTTCCATATCTTGAACTTTATTTTGCCCGCCACGCGTAACGAAAAATAACACCAGCACCAACACAATGGTATCACTTGCTGCCTACGCCGCCTCGCTGGCTGCCTTGCTTAGCGCAGTCAACGCTGGCTTCTACACCACCTACCCAGTTGGTGCCGACGCCGTCAACCCTGGCCAGACAATCAGCATCCGCTGGAGACCCGATGCCAGCGCTCCCGACCTCTCCACTGTCACCAAGTACACCCTCAAGTTCATGACTGGCGGCAACATTGTGCAGACCACTGTGAGGACCATCGGCGAGTTTGACATTGCTACGACCACCATTCCATTTACCATCCCGCAGACTGCGCCCGGCATGTACTTCTTGATGTACACTGCCAGCAACGGAGCCGGCTCTTCTTGGTCTACGCGCTTCTCCGTTGGCGGTGGCACTACCTGGTACCCCGTCGGCGTCGCCACGGGTGTCGACCCTGGCACCTCCAACACTGATATTGGTACTCCCATTGGTACTACAGCCTCGTCGTCCTCAGCTCCGTCAACAGCGGCGACCACTACGTCGCCCAGCAACCCGGTCACCTCCAACACCGCCGACCAGACCTCGGTTGGCGGCTCCAGCTCTACTGCAACTTCAACTACCTCCCCTGCCGGCCCCAACACATCCATTGAAGAAAGAACCCAATCGAGTGCTGGTGGTACTAGCCCTGTGCCTTCTTCATCCGGTCCCGTCCCCCAGACGTCGACCACCCCCACCCTGGACACCTCTGATCCTGTTTCTCCTCCCACCAACCCGGGCAACAGTGATCAAACTACAGATACTGGCGTGCCTAAAACGAGCTCTAGCTTGACTGGCTCCAGCAGCAACGGCAGCAGCTCTGAGTCCGAGAGCTCCGAATCGTCGTCCGACTCGACCACCTCGAACAACGCCGCAGCTGCGCGCTACCTGTCGGCCGCCGCGCTGGTCGTTGCCGCCGCTTTTGCTTGGTAATTCTGCTTATCTTTTATTTCTACTTTAAAGCCTCTTTGTTCTATGAATAGCGATGACTACTACTGACCCTCTAAAAATAGATAGCTGATTTTCCATCTTGAAACCTGCAAGGCCTCAATAGCACTCGTGCCACTTGAGCCCTGCTGTCACCGCTACGGTGACCTCGAGTGTGCCCCTGCAAGACATGCCAATAGCTTTTGTCTGTTGGAGCTTGATGTATGAGCCTGGCCACGCGCTCTGTCCAGCTGCCACAGACTGCCGACAACATCATGCCCCAGGAGGGGGTGTGTTGCTTAAAACATCGATGCCACCACCGAATGTACCCGGATGTCGCTGCTGGTATGCCGTCTACCTTGACAGAGCGACAATATTGCAGTAGCATTTCCTGTTCTGTCAAGCAGCACACAATGGGTAAATTGCCACAGTAGCATACTAATATCTGCCACGCCCCACCCCCAACTCGCATATGCACGGCTCGATTGCACTTTAAAGGACTCGTGATTAGATTTGTAAAATCGTCTACTGCTCACGCTAGCCGGCATGCTCAGCCCTTTGGTTTTGCCGTGGCAGGTCCATATCGGTACGCCCAGTGGCTGTCAAAATCCGACTTTCTACGCTCTACTATACCTCCTCTTTCATATTATAGTAGCACTATGCATACATTGATGGTAGCAACACAGAAATTACACTACAGACGCCACCATGTTCCCCATTTATATGGCTTGCCCTTGCCAGACGCCTGCCGACCCTCCTAACCCCAAGCGTTTAGTAAACGCAACTATTCGCCCTTGTTCGTCAATCGACTGCACCCCTCCCTTTATTTCCCCTCCCTGTCACATACCTCGTTGTTTATAGCCAGCGCTAACCATATTTGCTTAATACACCCGCAGAGCTTTTTTTACTTGCTAGTTCAAGAGGAAAAGCCATGGCGCAGATTAAATTGCCCGCCGGGACTGCAGTTAACCTGGAAAATGTGCCTTTGCATCAGTTTTACCATTTGTCG
This sequence comes from Coemansia sp. RSA 2050, assembly GCA_027578835.1. NCBI lineage: Eukaryota > Fungi > Kickxellomycota > Kickxellomycetes > Kickxellales > Kickxellaceae > Coemansia > Coemansia sp. RSA 2050. The sequence continues at coordinate 23,457 of JANBSU010000080.1, read as the reverse complement.
CTTCACCCGGCCACGCCGGTTATAATTGTAGCCGTCTATACATTGGCTGTTCAGTATCTAAATTCTAGCAGAGGCAAGACCCTGTCGAGAATCGAGGCAAAGCGTCAAAGCTTGCAACTCGACGATGCTTTGCAGTCGCCAGACAGCCGTGTCGTGAAGAAGGAAAGCGGCCCATGGATGACTTCATTTGTGGTGTTTCATAATTTGGCGCTAGCTGTTTTCTCATATTGGTGCGCCACCAACTATACTGCTGCATTTGTCCAAACAGTGAGCGAGGAAGGCCTGCGCTGTGCAGTAAGTACCGCCCCTAGTTTTTTTTTGCGTGCCAGAAAGGAGGCTCTATACAACCCGGGCTATCTCTACATACCACCCCTAGCTAACATGGTACCTGTAAGCCCCACGCCTTGTAGTATTGCGACACAAACCACACGATATGGAACAACATGTTCAAGTTCAACTACTTGTTCTACCTAAGCAAGTATTACGAGCTCATCGACACGTTTATCATTTTGGCCAAAGGTATGTGATAAGCTGCCAGCGCACTCACGAGAAGCTTTTTTGACTCTAACAATTGTTTTTCTAATGTACTAACTGCACTCTCTACCATCCTAATGCCTTTAACATTACTGTCTACATAGGTCGCAAGGCTACGTTCTTGCAGACATACCACCACGCAGGCGCCATCACAACAATGTGGGTAGGGTGCTATTTTGGCTCACCGCAGCTGATATTCTATGTGGTAGAAAACAGTATCATCCATACTCTCATGTACACTTACTTTGCCCTTACTGCAATGGGCTACTCTCCGCCAGGGAAAAAGTACTTGACGCACTTGCAGATTTTCCAGTTTCTGATCGGTTTAGTGTTTATCGCTCTCTACATCACGCTTCCTGGATGTCTGACCCCACTTCAGAGAAACTTGCTGTTTGTGATGCTGTCATACTTGATCCCGCTCATATATCTGTTTGTCGATTTTTCCATCAAAACGTATGGAAAGAAAAGCAAGCTAAAGACAGTCTGACGGTCGATATGTTAGCCTCCTCAGATTAGAATACACATAGTCATCGTCTCCTATATTAGACCAACTTTCTATTAATAAACTGACCATCAAACTCACTTATTTACTTAGCTTTACACTTCTACATTGTCAAAAACAATTGGAACCCAAAAGCCCAAAGCACAGACTAGCGTAGCAGCATTTTATTATCAGGCAAATTTGTGCACATATCCAATCGGGAGCACTGATGATAGCTCTAGAGGAGAAGTGCTCAGTATGACCAAGGTCGTGCCGACATTGCGCTACATTTGATTTGCTACCTAGCTTTATAGCGCAGGCATGGGTGAGCTTAAATATGCATCCCTATTTCGGCGCTTTTTCTCCAGCACAATGCGGCGTTGCGGAGCAGACAGCCGGAGGCAATCAGGTGACTCTTCCGACCTGAATACGAGGTGGGGGTGCGGCGCAAAAGAAAGAGAAATCTGGAAGGGGTGGGAGGCTAATGCATAAAAGAATGGGCAATGGCAAAGCGGCGGTGGCGGCTACAAGCACATCACAAGCCGCTGTGCCAACAACTGCGTCCCCAATAACAATAACAATGACATACAAGCACAAAAGGCAGGCTGCTGCTAGCTCTTCTGCAGAGGAACGTAGCATTGACACCTGCTGAGGAGGCGCGGGGTGGCAAAATTTGCAATCACCCCCGTTGGAAGTGCATTGTATGCCTTCCGACGTTCTTCCATCTTCACTAGCCAAGAGATATTAGCAAACATGGGGCCGTGTAGCCGCACTTGTGCTAGGCAGAGTTTTGAGGCATCACAGCTTTAAAGTCAAAACAATGCCGATGCGGAAGAGATATGGACGGCCCTTGTCACCCGTCCATCTATATTAGAAAAAGGGGGGCGTGCTGACAACATTCTCTGTTCAGCCAGGTTGGCCTATTAAGGAGGGCAGGCAGAATGCACCTCGAGCTATGGAAGAAAGCAAGGCTTGTTTGTCTGGAATTTTAGCCCAGTATTGGTTGATCCACAACACCAGACGACAATGCATCCGGATGCCAATTTTATAGAGATATTTGTGAGCGTCAGTATGGGCCCGCCCCCAGGCAGCTCCGCTTAAATTGCTCATGTCACAGTTTCTCTACGGCGTATCCTTACCTACATTTGGCTTGCACAACAAACGGCGCCAATAATTTGCAGGCATGCTTGCGGCTGGGCTTTGTCTGGGCACCAAAATCAGCCAAGCGCATCGATTTTCTATCTTTTTACACGCATACTACATGACTTAGTCTGTTGGTACAGGCCATGGTAGCTTTCCAAGTTTAAAACACTGCGGTTGGTGGGTGTGGCTGGGCTAGATGCCAGTGTACATGTATAGCATAAGTTATTTTGCGCAAGTCGCCTCCCATACCAATATTCATTTTTTTCTGCTGCGGCCAGTTTGGCTTGGCTGATTACTCCACGTGCCAGCAGCCAGGCGGCAGCAGCCACATGCATGTACTCCACACAGCATTCCTCACACGTACCGTCACAAGAAGCACCTCGGCATTGCCGGGTGGGCGGAGCTACATGGCTGGCGCATTAATATCGCGCATACGTGCATGCGCGCATACATGCATATGGCGCTTGCTTTCTGTATTTAGACCAGCTGGGTGGCCCATGTTCTCCTATTTTGCGCTACCTCGCCCTCTTTTCTGCTTAAAATATACTCGCCTACATCTCGTGCCTCTAGTCCTTTGTAGCCCACCTCTCCAGGCCCTCTATATTACCCACGCCGCCATTAGCCAAGGTTTTTTTGTCAGTTTCCCAGGCAGTGAAAATTGATACCGCTCGCCCGGGCCAGAGATTTACCACGCCTCTTGGGCGAACATTGGATCCAGCACCGCCAAAACAGAATCGCCAAATAGCATACACTTCCCAAACAGTAGGTATACTACAGGTCCATTCTGAAAGATACCGGGCTATCCCTCCCGCCTTTTAGGACGACCCAGCCTCATCTGCCAGGTCTGCTGTCCCAATTTCTCGTAAAAGAAGAGGATGCGCCTCCTTTTTTTGCACCAAAGCTATACTGCCCAAAAAAATCGACAAAAACCTTGTATTGGCCACACGTACCAGTACCCCTGTCCCCACTCCCCGCCTCTATTGCTGTGACACCTTCTTTGCCCGGCGGCGGGGGGTCTCCCCGCTTCCTTCTTCGCCGGCCATCCACCACTCCTTCCTCCCCCAGCCCAATAAGGACACCTCTCATAGGTATGCAAAAGGCACAGGGGACATGGGCCGCAAAAATAAAAAGCAGTATGCACGGCCAGCCCGCCGGGAAACAAGGCATATGAAGAGAGGGCGTGTGTGAGAAGCTTGCGCACTAGAGCTTGCTCCGCCGTGTCGGGGGTGAAGAACGGTAATCACCAGCCTCTTGGGCCCCCTCCCCACTTTATCTCTCCATTGACTTTGATGATGCAGTGGCCACAATCCCCCCTCCGACGTCAACCAGCGCATTGCTATTGCTGCTTCGCGCCACCCGAGCTCACACAGGCACCAAAGCACCCGCGCTCTGTATTATAACACCTCCCTCCCCCTTTTCTGTCTCCCAATGTAGACAAAAGGCGCCTGCATCCATCCACCCCCCTCGCTCTCCAACAACACCCTCCCTCTAATCGGTGTTACTTTTTCTGCGTGTTTCTCTCCCCTCTTCCATTATCACCAGCCATTCTTCTTCCCGCTTTGAGTTGTGTCCACATTTCAAACAAAGCGAGTAACTCATCCTGGAAATATAAAAAATATAAACCACAGTTGCCTCGCTTTCCTCCCCCCTTTATCTTTTTTCTCTCCCCCGTTCGCCAGTGGCAAAATAAAGGCACAACTTGCTCATCTCTCTCTTCTTCGCCCATCATCATCGCCATCTCTCTTTTCTCTCTTTGCCCAATCCTTTATCATCTAGTCAAAGCCTAGGCGGCATACACTGCACCACTACATTCATACTCCGCTTTGCATACACACACGCTCACATCCATCCACTGACTGCGGTGCCCGTGTTCCATACTCTAGGCGCATTTGGTATCTAGCGAATCGGCAGCGAATCAGCACTTGGAGCTGGCGGTAACCCACTCTCCTGGCTCTATTGGTTGTGCGCTTGTCCCATGGTTTCTCTTAGCGCGGGCATCGGCTCTGGGCCCAGTAGCGCACATAAGCCAGAGGCACCGCGCCCGTACAAGTGCCCAATGTGCCCCAAGGCGTTTTTCCGACTTGAGCACCAGACACGACACATCCGCACACATACTGGTGAGCGTCCGCACGTGTGCTCGCACATCGGGTGCGAGAAGCGCTTCTCTCGGTCAGACGAGCTCACTCGCCACATGCGCATCCACCGGTCGGATGCAAACATCAAGCGCGATAGCCGCTCCTCTACCCGTCGCCGCGGTGCGGCGCCAACCGTCGTTGGCATGGCTACTCCGGGCTCTGGGTCGATGGCTGGCCCCGGAGGGCTAACGATTACTGCGCTCTCTACTGCTCGCAGGCCTCATTCACTGCGGGCTCCTCCTGGGCTGAGCCCTATCGTCACCTCGGGCCCCGCCTTTGCTACTACGTCTACAAACGTGTCTTCTTACCAATGCATGCCCTACTCGGCGTCGGCTGCAACTTCTTCGCCCTTGGGATTTGGTGCCGCCGGCCCCATGTACCGTCACTACCAAGCTGTCCCGCACACGGCTGGCCTTTATCACCAGCCACATGGAAGCTCGCCTCATACTCCAGTCGACTCTTCCGGCTCGCCACATGCGCCTCGAGGATACGCAGAGCTACCGCACCCACACAGCGCAGCTGCGACCAGTGGCCAGCTCCACCATTGCCGGAGCCACTCGTCCTCCCCGCCCCGCGCGTTCTACGGGGGTATGGGCTTTGGCTGCGAGCTGCCAGCTGGCTCGCCACCTGCGTCGGCGCCAGTCACAGCTCGCAGAGATGAAAAAGGCAGCAGCTATGGCTCGTACTCCCTTGATCGTACAGCAGAACCAGCGGACTTGTCGCCCAGCTCCGCATCGCCAGCAACGGATGCAAGCACGGCCATTGTGCCCCAGCATGCTGCACCCCCACACACACTCCAGAATCCATATGACCGTATCCGTGCTAGCGCAGCCACCGCCGGTTTTGGGAGTGCCAACAATGGTTTCTCTAGCTGCAGCACTTCCTCTTTTGTGCAGAAGCGTGGCCTGTTTGGAAGACGCACCTCATCTGGGCTCCCGCCACCACCCCTGAACCTTGCTGCTGCCGCCCATCTCCAATGCCCGCCTCTGTTCCCACCTCCACCTCACTCGGCCTCGGCTGCGTCGCTGGCTGCTTTGCCGTGCTCCAAGCCACAACCCTCACAGAATGATGTTGCACCCATTGTCGACGACGAGGCCAGTGCTGCCCCGGATGCAATGGCGTCTCTGTTCGCAGGGCAGAGCCGTAGCACAGCTACCGCCAATGGCACCCGCCTGCTGCTCAACGCTTACATGCTCTCTGCTGCAAACTCGCTAGGGGGTGCGCACTCGCTGCCTACAACGCCGCTTCGCGCCACTTACCGAGACCCCGCTCTTCAGCCTGACAGCACCCGCCTACCATCTTCGCTGACCACAGACTCGCCAGCCCCACTAACTGCTGCCACCACAGCTGTAGCCACTGCTGGCGCTCTGTCTAGTGCACCGTCATCCAGAAATTGCTCGCATACTACATCGCCGCATACGCCGTGGATGCCGCAGCAGCAGCAACAAGGCGGAGACAACCGGCCGCACGGAAAGCTCGAGCTGTCAGGGCCTAGCATCGAAGACAATATCGGCGGCATGTCATCTGTCTATCCCTATAGCTATAGCATTGCCAGCCACATTCGCACGCGCACACGCAATGCCGACGTGGCCGAGCTGCATCATTCTTCTGGTCTTGTTTCTGTAGTGTCGCCGCGCCCCGCCACCCACACAAAGTCGGCTCACAGCGTGTCGGCTATTGCCGATATCCTCAACTGCACAGATCGCTCAGAGCTCAGCCGCATGCGTCTTCCTCCGCCTACTCCTACATCCGCCACCCCCCACGGCCAGGGGGACCAACCTGGCCTTTTTGCCTTAGCCTTAGAATAGCCTTTTCCAAGCTGTGGGGGTTTTCAGAGAAAACTCTCCTATGGAATGTCTGAACCCCCTAAGATAACAGAGGCCTAATTTTTTTATTAGTGGAATGTGGTCGAGGGCGCCACAGCCCATATGATTTCAATATTGCCTTTTTTACTTGTGCTGTAACATCCCAACCGCGACACTGACGTAGCTTACCCTCCATGTCCCAGACTCTCAAGGCAAGTGCACTACAAATTTGGATGCTTTTGACAAAATAGCTGGCATGTCTAAACTTAAAGAGACGCGTTCATATTGGTGCTGATGTAGTATTTGGGCCAAAAGATGGCTCAGTCGATTGATGTGGATCTGATGGCTAAGCATGGGTACTCAATCGAGCAACTGATGGAGCTGGCCGGATTGAGCGTCGCCGCCAGCATTGCCACTGAGTACCCTAAGGGTAGAGTCGTCCTTTGCATTGGCCCCGGAAATAATGGTGGAGACGGACTAGTTGCAGCCCGCCACTTGTGCCACTTTGGCTATCAACCCTGCCTTTACTATCCAGTCCAGCCAACCAAGGATCTCTACAAGCGTCTGCTGCTTCAGTGTCAGTCGCATGGAATCGCGGTGGTCAGCGATTTAGCTGGCGAGGTAGCCAAGTGTGACATTGTCGTCGATGCGATATTTGGCTTTAGCTTTAAAGGCGCCGTGCGGGCACCCTATGACGAGGTGCTGTCGATCCTACGAGGCATTGGCAAGCCGATTGTCTCCATCGATGTCCCCAGCGGGTGGGATGTCGAGCTGGGAAGCTCCCAAGGAGCTGGACTCTGCCCAGACATGCTGGTGTCGTTGACAGTGCCAAAATTGTGTGCGAAACACTTTTCGGGGAGGTTCCATTACCTTGGCGGCAGATTTGCCCCACCAGACCTGGCCAGGGAGCTTGGCATCCCCCACTACCCGGGCAGCTCACAGTGCGTGCGGCTCTTGTAACTCTTGTAACTCTGCTGTAGCCAACAATATCTTGTGGAAATTTTATATTGCTATTGGTGTTGTGTGATCTATACGCCCTTCAACAGCGCGCTAATTGGCGGCAAAGCGTGCTCCTGCCGTGGGCCGCCTTGGCACCGGATACTGGTGGTGGCTGAGCAAGGCGCAGGCAGTGGTGTGCGTGGGTGCGATGATTCTCGGCTAGTTTCTGATGCAGGCGATGTACTAGCATGAGCTGGGTTGGAGCTAGCCCCAGCCGCGCCATCTATGCTCCGAACCAGGTGCTTGTCACTACTGCTACTGTTGCTGGCGCTGAGAAAAAGCGCTGCCTTACTTTCCGATGTCACCTGAGCAGCCTGCCGGGGCTCGCCTAAAAAACGGTGCAAAGAGAGTGAGTGCGTTGTATCAGAAGACCCAGGGACCAGGCACTGGGCGCCACTATCTTCTAGCCCCGTGTCTCCAAGAAAGAGCCCATTACTCGTTGCATGATAGCCGCTGGCGCTCTGAGCGGCGGCGGCGATGGTGTCGTCGTCATTTGCAGCTGTGCCACAATCTTGATCGGGCAGAGTCGACTGAGTTGACTCTGCTGAATATTTGCCGTGAAGTCCTAGTGCTTGGCAAGGCGAGTAGAGAGGTGAGCCAAAGTTCGACGTGCCCTCATGCTGCCATGAGGTAGTGAGGTTCAGAATGGCATTGTTGACAACAGACGACCCACTAATCGATGCGGCGCTAGAGCCTTCAGCAGTGTTGTCGCTTGGGGACTGTAACTGCGTATTAGCAGCAGACACATTGTCAACGTTGGCTTCGCCGATGGATGGGCCAAGACTACTTCCGCCACAGTGCTTGACTGCTGGCGTGCCCCCTAGTAGTTGAGATGCCGCCGCGGTGGAGCCAAACGAGGCGCTCTTGTCGGAAATGTCCTGCACATACAAGGAGGAAGCGTGCAGGCCGTCTACGTCTGTAGCGTCATTGACTTCGCATGCTCCAGTTACGCCTACAAGCCTCTCGGTCGAGTAGTCTTGAGCATGATGCTCGTCGGTATGATGAACTGGTGGTGCCGTGGGGTTTGAGTACGAGTACTTGTAGCACTGATCCGAGCTGTCAGCGCTGTGGCCTAGCAATTGGGCTGGGCTACTGGCTGCCTGCTGGCTGGTGTACTGGCGAGACATTGGTTGGTGGCAGGCAGCGGTGTAGTCTTTCTGCTGGTGGAATGCCTGGTCGCTGGCCGTGCTGGAAAACTGTGCAAGCGAATAGCCGCTGCGTTGCAAGCGACTGGTCGAAGAATTCTCTAGCGGGAGGACCATGGGATACAAGGAGTCCCTTCCCGAACCCATCAAACTGCTTGAGCCCAGTCCCCACGATGCGCCTGCTGACGATGAGGTGTGGCTACCTGAGGGGCACTCAAGGGAGTAGTTTCTGCTGAACTGATACCCGTTCCCGCCCAGTCCACCTGAGCCTAGCATCGACACTTCAAACGACGTATTGTTTGAGTGCGAACCAGTCTGTATGTCTCCTGCTAGGCCACTAGATGCAGCGCCCGATAGCAAGCTGTCAAAGGTGTGTGGGTAGGAACCTGTCGTGAAGGTGCCTACAGCGGATGTGCGCAGCGACTGCTGAGATTGCGATTGCAGCTGATACTGAGGCGCGCTTCGGTGCGTCGATCCGGAGAGAGTGGAATATGCTAGCCGATCCAGCGATTGAAGAGAGTCGTAGTATGCAGTACTGTGGGTAAGCGTGGGGATGATCGAGTGGCTGCTTAGGGATGTAATGCTGGCCAGGCTCATGTCGCTTAAATCATGGTGCCCCGTTGTAGCCATATGTCCAAATGCACCGCCAAATGCCTGACTGCCGGATGCTAGCGACCTGGCAGAGTTGGCATCCGCGGCACCAATGCCAGAAAATTCGCTGGTAAACGGCCCAATGGATGCTAGTCCGGTAGAGGATAGCACGCCAGAAGAAGTGCCCAAATTTTCAGAGTGACTACCTACAGCAATTCCCCGAACGGCCCGCTTACGAGCCCCTCGAGCCTCGCGTCTCTGAGCCGGAGTGCCTTTGTGGATGCGCATGTGGCGGGTGAGCTCATCAGATCGAGAGAATCGCTTACCACATCCGGGGTGCGCGCAACTATGCGGACGCTCTCCAGTGTGCGTGCGAATGTGTCGCGTCTGATGCTCGAGTCGGAAAAACGCCTTTGGGCACATCGGACACTTGAACTGGCGGATGCCATCGCACTTGCTGGCCGTGTTCCTTGTGGTCATCAGTAGAAACAGTATAGAGAAGCGTGTAGCGACAGTGTAGGAGCGGAGTAAAGAAGCTCGGGCCTGAAAGTAATTCAAAGCTAAGCGACATGGCTGCCCCCGCAGGAGTATTTGTATGTTTCAGAACCTATACGATCAACTAGACAATATGTAAATCGGCCCAAAGCAGTATGAATATGTATCGTCGAAAAATGTGCGATCAGTCAGACCAGCGCAGTATGGAAAATGTGGACCCTAGAACGCAGTAACAAAAATGCTCCAAGCTGAAATGAATCGTCGCGCATCAGGCTAGCTTTTAGTGGCATTGATTGCTTTAATTACTCGCCGGTTTAGTGTGATAGCAAATAGAGCCAGGCATTCGGCAACTCCTAGATGCTACTGCCCAAATTAAACAACCTTGGTCATTTATTGCAGCCCAAAGTTTAATGTGAAACCAGTGGTTTGGTCTTGCTTACCAGAAAGAAAATACTACAATAGAGCGCTGGGAAAAACACCTAGCCCCATATCAATGTTTTCTAGGCGAGCGAGTAGCTGTCGCGGCAATGTAGAGGCAAACTCCAAGGGCGCTGGGCGCCAAATGTACAGAGACCTAGCATCGTCGACGCTCGCAGAGCACTAGCTGGCCACCAGGCATAGCTGAGCTATTATGAGTAAGGCTCAAAGAGCCGCACTGGTGTGGGCAGGCTCACCTAACAGGCCCTGGCACTACACTGCTAAACTGTGCTACTTGCACGAGTGAGGCGCCATTAAGCTGATCACTAGATCATGTGGCTCCAAGGCCCCAAGACATCAGGCACCAGCAAGAATATCCATTTCATCCTAGTACTTGGTACAATTGACTTCTTTTTTAAGCATGCCAAAGCAATCGCTTGAAACGCACTTTTCGGCCATCAGAGATGCCCTCGCCAGCGGCAATCTACTTGCCGTGTTCGAGGCCGCGCACGCAGGATTGAGCGACTATCCTAAGGAGGCCGAGTTTGCCAAGATTCAGATTGTGGCACTATTAAAGCAAGAGAAGGTGCAGCCGGCGCTCAAGCTCATTGAATGGGCATACAAAAGCAAACTCCTCTCGCCAAAGGATATGGCTTACGAAGCCGCGTATTGCAATTTCCTTGCTGGAAACTACGAGCTGGCGACAAGGCAGCTCAAGCATGCGAGCCCAGGACCCCTTGTAGGCAAATTGTCAGCTCAGATTGCGTACAAGCGCGGCCAGTTTTCCGAATGTGTGGACATTTACGCGTCGCTTATCTCGGAGGCAGAGAGCGATGGCCCAGATTACGATGACCTGGTTTTGAACATGTCTGCCGCAAAGGCTGCTGCCGTCTTGCAGCATGGTCAAGACTCTAGCACCGTGGACGCCATCACGAGTGCCATATCCGGAGGCTATGAGCTTTTATTCAACTCGGCCACATGCTTGTTAGGCTCTGGCAGAACGCAGGAAGCGGCAACACTCCTGGACGTGGCTGAAAAGTTAGCTAGAACAACGCTTGCCAATGACAAGTGGAGCGACAAAGACATTCGAGGCGAAGTTGGTCCGATAGAGGCGCAAAGAGCAGTTGCGTTGCACCAGCTAGGAAGGGTTGGTGAAGCTCGCACAATCTACGCCAGCTTGCTATCTGAACAGGCTCTCGATACAGTTACCCGCGATGTAGTTGCTCACAATTACGCCGTATTGAGTGCGGCTGTGGTGCCTGAACCCGGTATATCTGCGACCACGGCCAAGCGCGCGCTCCAGGTCCCGGGTCGCAGCACGGGCTCTCTTAGCAGCCACCAAAAGGCGCTGATGGTTTATAACATGGCTGTCATGCAGGCCACGCAGAAACAATATGTAGCCGCTCGCCGCTCGCTTTGTGCCTTGGGGAAAATAGCACCTGGTGTGGCCATCGCTAATGCAGGTGTGGTTTCTGCTGCGGTCTCGCTGCGCATGGGCCGAGGGCGCCAGGCTCTAAATGAGCTCGCTGCGATTAGCTTCTCTCGAGAGCCCGTGTCCAGCGTGCGTACTGCACTGGCTGCGGCACAGGTTTCAATTCAGCTAGGAGATTACAAGCGTGCCGTCGATATTCTTGAGGCGTGGAAGGACAAGGCGCAGAGCGTGGGCTTGGACAGCCTGAAGCTTCCCGCGAAATTTGCCTACCGCTATTTTGGCATCTGCCTGCTTCACAACTGGCTACTAAGCAAGCATGGTAGAAGCGAGACGGAAGTGGCCACCGAGGCTGCCGAGCACCTTTACTCCAAGACAGCGACGATGCAGCAACAAAATGTCGACTTGTTGGTGGCTGTCAGTAGCTGCTTGTCATATGCAGGCCTCGACAAGCTTGCTTGTGAATGTTTTGGCCGAGCCAAGGCAGCAGCGTCTGAACAGGACGTGAATTCGAATGCGATGCCACCCATGTCCGTGTTGGCCCTGCTAGCGCCAGAAGGCGATTCCAGATCGACTGCCTGCCTGTTGCAGGGCTACAAGCGGCACACCAAGTTGGCTAGAGCCATTCCTGGCATACCAGCCCGTACGGCTCGGCGCTTCCAGCCTGTATGTATCGTGCCGCGCAAGGGGGCTACTACGACTATGTCCGGGCTTAAGCACTCGCAATCGACATTGTCAAACAAGCGCCGCAGTCGCAAGTTGGCAAGGTCTCCACCAAAGGGCTATGAGGTGGGGCGTGTTTCTGATCCAGAAAGGTGGATTCCACTGCGGCAGCGTTCGTACTATAAGCCGCGGGGCCGTGGCTACGGGCAAGTGAAGCTTCGAGGCGGAGCTCAAGGTGGTGCTGTAGACACCAGTTCGGGATTGGGCGGTACTGGAAGCGCGCGAATTGGTGGCAAGGCAGGCAGCCCTGCGTTGATGCAGACATTGGCCGATGACGACGTGCCCCCTGCTAGTGTGCCTGTGCCAAGCTCGCATGGCAGCAAGGGTAAGCCCAAAGGCGGCAAGGGCGGCAAGGGGAAGAAGGGGAGCTGGTAGACCGTCCTGCTTTCTTTGCCTCATTCATTTTCTTTTTTCAACTTTTTTTGTTCAAATAGCAATTAAGGAATATGCTGACGTTCGGGTGCGACCAGGTTTAGTCACGCTCTCATTTTGACAGAGCTTTCAGGGCGGGTTGGCCAGGTTCGACGCCTCGATTGCCCTTAGCACATGTCCATCATCATCATAAACCAGTGCGCCGCCCTTCCACGCTCCGTGCTGAAGCCCAATGTCCTTATTGCGTTCGTACTCGCGCTGAACGGCTTCGCTATCACCCTTCCAGTCCTTGTACAACTGCAAGTTCTGACGCCCAATGACTCTGATTGTCTTCATCCGCAAGTCATTGCCAGACCAGTCAGGAAGCAAGTTATCTGAAATCTCTCGAAAGTGCCCAACTCCGTACTTTTCAATTCCTTCAAGCAGCTTTCGCCTCTCCTCGTCGCCCCACTTGCGCTCGGTCGGAGGCAACGCATCTTTCGGGGGCTGGAAGTATTCTTGGTTGAGCATGCCTTCGTCATCAACTATCCCGTGCGTGTCTGGAAACTCTGGTCGGCGTGAAAACCGCAGCCGCATCGCCTTGACCCACTCTTGCTTCTGATGCCAGAATCCCAGGCTCAAGATACTGGGTGTCTTGCCAGCCTCTAACGGTGTGTTGCTACGGCTCATTAAATATAAGAAGTGCCTTTAGTAGATTGAAAACCTGATTTAGAGAGAGGTGGTCCTGACGTCAAGTCTAACATAACAGTAATCTGTGGCCCATTTAACACACTTAGCGTCTTGTATGGGCACCAAATGCCACCAGGCAGATTTAATCAGAGCCATTATGCTCATCAGATCAGACCAGCTAGCATACCTTCTTAGACTACACGCAAAAATGTGCGAGATGAGCTACTTTTCAATTTTACTCTGGCGCTGGTGGGCTATTGCTACATGTGGGGCATATCGGCTGGAACTTTTGACAATACTTAGTACCCAAGCTATGGCCAATATCGCATGCATGGGTCAGCCTCCCACCTTGAATATCCTACGTCACTTGATGGCTTGAGACTTGCCAATATTTGCTCGCTCACTTGCTCGCATCAAGAAAGCGGCGACCTAACATTACTGCTTTGGCAATTTCCTCCTACTGCTGGCGCGCTTAAACCGTAGCGTCCGTGGGAGAAAAGGCCTTTGTTGTGAGAATTGGGGAAAGTTTGGTCACGGCAAATCCAAAAACAATTACCTACGGCGCTTTTTACTGGCTGACAGTAGGGCAAGCAAGAATAGCGGGGATATTGCTGCGTATGTGTGCTACCCTCTAACATTGTAGTAAAAACAACGCTGCCCGGCACAAAATGAGACGCATATTTTGCATATACGCCACGGCATGGTCCGGTCTGCCTGCACAACTCCAAGTCTGACTCTTGTTTGAAATTTCCCTTCAATCCCACGCAACCACTTCGCAAAGCACTTTACCAAAGATCCTGCTGCCTGTTGCTTCTCACTTTTATTGGATTTGCAGCCCATTCTACTTTAACCGACATGATTGTGATCGTAGCTTTGAGTGTCATTACGGCAGCAGCATCTGCACTTTATGTTCCAGTAGGATTCACCATGTCTGGCGGCTCAGTAGCCGCCATCTCTAATGGTAACGGTATCCAGACTGTGTGGGGCCCCAATGGCTATTCGACCAACAGCTTTGGGCCGGGATTTAGCTCTCAGTCCATCGGCCAATTCGGTCTCAACAATGGCGCCATATCCAACTCGATCTCCAGAGTCCAGGTATTCCCAGCCATTCCGGCCATGATGCATCCCTACTTTTAGGGTTATAGCACTCGATAAATCTCTATTGTTGAAAACAAATAAACAAGTCGCTACTTTTTGCATGTTTCTAAACTGCTCTCTACTAACTTGAGCGCGCGTGGCGTTTTTTTGTGGGAAGCATATTTCTCAAGGCAGCTTTTCTCATTGGCGATCACTGTAGTAAAAGCGAGCTGTGCGGCGAGGCTGCTTCAATTCATTTTTGGAAAAGGCTAGCTGCGTTTTACTTGCCCTTTTTGGTCACATTGGGAAACTAATGCAGTTTTCTAGCTATTTGGCTTGTAGTATATAGACTCTATCTTCCCACGCACCCAAGCAGTGCTAGCTGGGGGGTTAAGCACTGGGTTTTATCTTGGCACATATAAAAGGCTGTATACGGCGGCCTTGCCTGAGTTCCTTAGACAACACTCCTGCTACGTTATTAGACATTGGAATACCTTGTATATAGACGATATTTTTGAAAGCAATGTGGCCAACTAGCATATTTACTGCCTTGCTGCCTTTTTCGCTTGTGTCGGCTTATCCTATCTATGGATACTATCCTGGAGCGCTAGAGAGACACCAGCTGTTGCAGCACAACTCCGGCGCCTACGATTCAGGAATATCTACGAGCGTTTCCCCATACGGCTCAAACTACAACACTTGGGATAACGGCTATCGTGCCTCACAGAACAGCTATGCTACGCCTTTCAACGATGCTGGAAGTTCTTCATACAGCCAGTGGAGTAACAACGCATGGTCGAATAGCTATGGACCATATTCCAATTACTTCTAGTCTTACAAAGCTACCTTCAGTTACCATGGCAAGCACTACTGGTGTGGAGGAGAATAAATGCTGCATTGAGAGTATATTACTATTGCAAAATTGAGACGCAAAGGTGAAAGCCCTAGTAAAAGTTAACCTAGCTGTGTTGTCTACCAGTAAGGCATAGGATAGGGCATGGCATTGTTGCTCCAGGCGTTGTTGTTCCAGTTGTTAAACGACGAGCTGCCAGCATTACCCCATGGGTTAGAAGCCGCATTCTGGTGAGCGTTAAACCCATTGTTCCAAGTATTTATATTTGAGCCAAACGGGCTAACATTGGCGACCGCGCCGTTGTCAAACGCTCCAGAGTTCACATTTGACGTCGTAGAAGCAGGTGCGACCATGGGGAACATGGGGGCAGCCATGGCAGAGGCGAAAAGCAAAATGGTTGCGTACATTGTTGGTGGATATGCGTAGATAAGGATGGTGAACGTATAAAAGTGGAGTAAAAGCGGCTTGCCTTGTAGAGAAATTTATGGTGGGCTCAGTTACCAACGAGTTTTCCTGGTCTTTATAGTATGTGTGACAGCTGCTCTCATCCGTTTGTTTGTTCTTAGAGAATCCAGCTAACTGTTGCTAGATTGAACCGCCAGTATTTGCCATAGAGCCACTATTACTGTTTTATTGTGTATCAAGGCAGCTTTTTCTTACGCTGGAAACTTGGTGTCTACTGGCCAGCTTTTATGCGTTAGAAGAGCTTTAACTATAACTGCACAAAAGCTGCTCTTGCTCTACTTCTTTCCAGTGCTGTTAAGCGCACAAAAGTGTCGCAGTATAAACGTAAACTTGCTACTGCGATTACTGATAAACTGCTGGCTCGCTTTGATCCAATTTGTTTTTTCTCTTAGTGCCTTTAACCGGCGCCACCACCTCTGCTGGCGCATATTAGGCGAAGAAAATAACTAGACTCCCCATCCCCAAATGCCGACAATATCGTTGATATTGACAATGATAAATACCGAATTTGCAAACACGGCACTTCAGAGCCTCCCTAAACTTTATGCTGGTTTAGCAGATGTGGAGGCATTAATCACGGGCTTTTCACGTGACCACTCTCTTTCTCAGAAGGCTCACTATAGGAGCTGCTTGCTCAGCGGTCTGCCTCAGTGCGTACATGTGACACCGAAAAGGCACAATGTCCAAAGAATTTTTGCCCCGCTGGGCGCCACAATACAGTCCGAAAAATAAATGGCAAGTCAGCAGACAAAGCCGTGTCTTTTTTGGTCCGGGCTTTTGGCAATTGTTACCTAGCGGCTTTGGAAAGCGGCCATCTAACTGGGAGGGATGGTGTAATATTCTGCAGAGCAAAATTCTATTTTTTTATATCTACAAAGGCGCCACCAACCTCGTGGATGCAGGAGGGACCGTTTCTGTTTCGATTGACAGTCATCTGATTGGTAGACCGCTGCGCGTAGCTTGCCTTGGCTTGCCCAGCCCTTTCTCTTCTTTTATACTCTCCGTTTCCAATTTACTCTCTTTCCTATTTCTCTAAACCCCGTCTATCTCCCTCCCCTCCTCATTTTCGCCACGCCTTTTTGTCACGCTCTAAATTTCTCTTACTCGTGCTCTGGAGAAATTTCATTCATCATTTCTAGACCGATTCCCATTTACTATTTTTTCTTTGTAACAGCCACGATACCCGCAGACGCAAATGAAGGCACCAGTGCTGCTCGGGGCTGCTTCCCTGCTTCTGGGTCATGCGCTGGGCGCATGTACAGGCATGAACGCTGCCGACCGTGGCCTATGCCCCACAGACAAATGCCAGGCTCTTGATGAGGACTTTGGTTTTGCCTCAGCACTTGACAGCAACAACAGCCCCTCTTCCAACTCTAGCTTTATATCAGAGCAACAGCCCGATCATGCCTCTGTTAGCGCTGGCAGTCTACTACTTTCGCTCAAACGACCGCCAAATGGTAGTGGATACGTGGGCTCAACTGCCTACTTTAGACGGTATGTATAGCCAGTACTTTGGCCATCTGCTGCCCCCTTTGCCTGGCAGCAAAGCTTTTACCCATATAGTTCACCGTGCATGGTAAATACACTCCCGATTGGTAGTGGCGTCGAAGCTGGAACTAAAACTAAACTTCCCGTGCTTCTCATAGATGGATTCACTACGGAACTATTACTGCCGTGATTCGCTCTGGATCTACGGCTCCAGGCGTTGTATCATCGCTCCAGCTGCAGGACAGCGCTGGCTCGAGCATTGACATGGACTGGGTGGGCATATCGTCGAACCGCGTGCAGGCAAACTACTACACTAGTGGCCAACTGGCGCTATCAGAAGCGGCGGCACCCGTCCTGCCAAGAGATCCAACCGAGTCATTTATTGAATACAGAATCGTATGGCTACCCAACTCTCTAACCTGGTATGCAAATGGTCTTGCTGTGCGCACAGTCAACCGCAGGGACACATGGGCTGAGGGCGAGCAGAGGTTCCACTACCCAGACCAGCCCGCACGGTTATCGTTCTCCATATGGGACTCTGCCAACTCCATCAACCCGGGACTAACTCAGACCTGGGCTGGAAGCCTGGCGAGCTACTCGGCGGAGACGCAATTCACTATGGCGGTAAAGTCAGTCACAGTGCAGTGCTACTCAAACTTTACCAAGCCCGTATCGCATGACACAAACGCCACGTTTGCTACGTCCAGTACTTTGGCATCGACGACAGACTCCGCACCGACTTCCTCATCTGCCCCCAGCAGCAACCTGAGCAACTTTGGTCGGGACCCTGAACAGTCTGCCAAAACAGACACGAGCAAATCGTTATCAGCAGTAGCGAGTCCATCCGATGACCTGTCAAGCTGGCTAGCTGGCATAACTTCTACGTCATCATCTGGGCCAGATAAGCGCCTAGGAACCGTGGTTTGCATTTGCATCACAGTCGGCATAGCCACCCTTCTCTGCTTATAGACTGTGTTTTATACATATCCATGCTACTGCCTTCATGACTCCGAGATATCTTGACTGAGAAGTTAGCATATCTTGCGTTCTGGCACCAGACAAGCGAGTGTACACCTGTATCCATAGACCATAGCTGTACACACTACTATTCACTGTCTAGGGGGAGGCTTTATTAGTAACGCATGTCGCAGTAGCAGAAATACCTACCTTTATTAGAAAAAGACGCCTCGGGCTGTACAGTGCCACATGCTACAACTGCTCTAACCTCCCACGCGCACAACCGCTTAATGCCAAGCAGTAGCGCATTGCATAACGTCAGCCTATGCATACTACCATTTTACCACTTGTCTCGCATCGCAAAATTAATGTGTAGTATTAGTCGGTATTCAAAATGTCTGGGCAACAGTGACCTACGTGTTAGCCTCTACTAGGAAACCAAGATATGTGTCTTGTATTGCTGGCACACACCATCTTCAGTGGCCTTCTTGCCAAACCCGATTGCTAGTCGAAACTTTGTATTCTCAAACTATCATTTTTGAGCTAAAATAATTTTCTCTTGTTGGCACATTCATCGTGGATCTCTAAAGAACAGCCCTCTGTGCCAGAAAGTAGTCTCAGAAGACAACAGGAGCTTTCACAATGGGCATCTGGTCGCTTCCGTACTTTTTGCTTCTTATCCTACGCCTCTTACCTTTTATTCATACCGCCAGAGGCACAACAGAACTGGAGTATAGCATTGGCACAAGTGCCGTAGATTATAAAAATGTGGGTACAGAGCACCAAATATTTATCAGCAAAGTTGACTCCGAGAGTGTCCCAAATGTGCCTGTTGTCAGTAACTCAATGCGCGCTAGCAACCAGCTCGATGGGGACATTGCATCAGGGCATTATTCTGTTAGTGATGCCAAAGACGACACGGCGAATAGCCCGGTTCTTTTTAATCTTGACAACCTATTGGACTTGATGGCTGGGGACGACAACGGTGATGTCGATTTTAATGCCATAGTTTTAGAGCTAGCAAGTAACCTTGGAAACGTGATCGACATGAATGAGGTTGGTAACATGGCGACCACGCTTGGTGTAATGATGTCAGGCATGGGCGCTGTTGCCGAGTTACAACGCCAGGGCGTTTTGGATTTAGACAACAATATTGGCGGCACGGGCTTTAATCAAGAGCTCAATAGCGGCATTGCCGTACTTGTTGGCCAACTGCTAGCTAACCAGCAGCTACCCGAGCTGTTGAGCACAGCTGCTGGTGCTGCGGCGTTAAATGGTGTGCCAGTAGTCGGTGGCCCTAGAGACACTGATCGAGTTGGCATCAATTCAGACGGACTGAAACTCGCGGAACTCTTGAGTGCCTATACAAACAATGGTGCTGGCGAGGCGAACATGCCCGGATTAAATCAGCTTGTGAGTAGCTTTGCCTCTGCGTATGCTCAAGGTAGCACTCCTCCCAAGCGGAATAATGCTGATGACATTGCCAATCTTGTTGGGAATATTGCAGCTGGGGCACAAGGAGGCAACGTTGCTGAAACTATTGGTGGCGTAATGGCTAGTGGCGGTGCGCGTAGTATTGCGGGTGCACTGTCTGATTTTGTAAATGGAAATGACTCGGCAAACTTTTCTGGCATTGCTCAAGCCATTGGAATTCGCAACTTTATGAGAACCGACGAGAAAAGGGTTCCAGATGGCTGCCCGTCGTGCTTTAACTGCTTGTACCCAGGCTCAACATGTGCACACAATGCCACTTGCAACCAATTTACTGGCAGATGCAACTGCCCGCCAGGGTGGACCGGAGAAGATTGCCTGCTTCCTGGTAAGTAAACAAATTACAATGTACACGCAGTTGGTTTATATGTATCTTAGCTGCCTACTAACTTTTTCTTTTGATTGTGTTGTGCCCAATGTGTAGCTTGTTTAAGTCCCCTTGACGAGGGCAAGCGACCAGCTGCCAGGAGTGGACATTGCCACCAGGACACAGAGTGTCGCTCCGGCTGGGGCGGCTGGAATTGCAACAGTAAGTAAAGAGATGTGTGGCCAGTGTATTGGCTAGAGAGTGTAACGCGGGGAAGCTCTGTTTCAACATGCCACTATCGCCTAATTGCTGCCTATTTGTAATTTTCTTGTAGTGTGTCTGGCGGATGAAGCTTGCAACAATCTTAACCCGACTGGAGAGGGCGGCCGCTGCTACAATGGAAGTGAATTGATTACCGATGTAAGAGGCCAGTGCTACATCGGGAACAAGGACCTCAGCCGATACTTGCCCGAGGGCGTCACGCCAAAAATGACGTTTGGCTGCAGTAAAAACTCCAGTTCGTGTGACGCGCAGTTCTGGGTTAATGGCAAGGAGGCATTCTACTGTGACTTGGATAGGTGTAATATTGGGACGTGGGGAGCTGCATCGACTGCATCAATAGCCTGTCAGAGAATGAAGTGCAGTTGCATTCCTGGGCGCTTCTTGTGTGGTAACTACGGTCTGGATATATCGTCCGTGCTGAACGAAATAGAGGGCCCAGTTGACATAAAGTGCCATGACGATGGCTTTAGCAACTGCTTTATTCGCGAGTCAGCCATTAAGCGAACATTGACATCGATTATTGGAGACGACGCCATCAATATGATGTGTTCTGTTGGCCAGTGTGTACACTACAGCCAGATTCCGGGATACCAAAAGATTTCTCACGAAACTAGCAAAAGTAACATGCTAGTTGGCATTTCAACATCTCTACTAACAGTGTACTTGGTATTGAAGCTGATCCAAAGATTGGTACTGTCACAGGATGTTAGCTCTATCAGCGTATCTGGTGCTCACGAGTCTACAGCGCAGATACGGGACAACAGCGTTGATGCAGACAACTGGCCGGTAGACAAGAGTGAAGCTAGCAATGAGATCAGCAGCATGATGATGAACTCACTCAAGACAACCGTGTCGTTCCGCGACGTTTGCTACTCGATTCCAGCACAAGGCCCCGATCTTGTGTCTCATAGTACCAATAGCCAACTGCATAGCGACTCCAATACCTCTGTGGACAACTACGTCAAGGTATTGGACAGCATTTCAGGGGTTGTTCAGTCAGGTGAGATTCTTGCAATTCTTGGCGCGTCAGGGGCTGGAAAAAGCACACTGCTTGACATTTTGTCTCGCCGTGAAAAATGTGGCAAGGTATCGGGCAAAGTTCAGATAAACGATCGAGATCTTATTAGCGATGTTACAACTGATGAGTTTCATCGCATGTCAGGCTACGTAGACCAGCAAGACCTTCATGTTGCCACAGCCACCGTCTATGAGGCGGTTATGACATCAGCCTTGCTCAGACTGCCACGGACTTTATCGGTAGCAGCAAAGGAAGAGAAAGTACGCAATGTTCTTGTTGAGCTGGGCTTGTGGTCGGTGCGTGATTCAAAGATAGGAAAAAGTGGCGCGCGTGGAATCAGTGGGGGTGAGATGAGACGTGTATCGATTGCATGCGAGCTTGTTACTTCACCCTCGATAATATTCTTAGACGAGCCAACATCTGGGCTAGATGCGTACAATGCCTATGTTGTCATGGATACTCTATCACAACTGGCGCGCAGGTATGGCCGAACAATTATCTGCACCATTCACCAGCCCCGCACTGACATTTTTAGTATGTTTGACCAACTAATTGTACTTGCCGCAGGCCAGATGTGCTACTCTGGGCCAGCAGCTAAAATTGCAGGGTACCTGGAGTCAATAGGACATCCAGTTCCCAATGGCTATAACATTGCTGACTTTACAATTGACTTGGTACAACTGGCTACGGTAAGTAGTGCCAGCACTAACGGGCCCACACGACAGCCTGAGCAAGGAGCCGGCAAAGACAGCAGACCTCACAAAAAACCTTCTCCAACGCAGCCAGCAGTTGTAAAAGACGAATCCAGCGACGATGAGTGGAGCCCATTGCTTAAACCTAGCGAGGTATCCCTAGCAGGCAAAGATAAGGGGGATTCTGGTGGCGCCATATTGGCGTCGACTAGCAACTCGCCAGTATTAGCAGCTCAGGTAGCACTGCCGAGACATGCTCATTTCTTGGTCTACAATGCACATGTCAGCTTGCCTCAGATAGTTGCCAAGTTTAAGGAGAGTACACACTACAGCCAAGTGAAGGCAGCCCTTAATGATATTACGGGTGCAGAGTGGGCGCCATCTAAATTTGATATGGTTAGCATGATTGGTAGCACGCCGAACACTAAACCCGTCACGCCCTCGCAGCAAATAGCAATTATATTCTCCAATTTGTCAGACTTGGCGGCGCTGCTGTTAAGCTCCAAGCAGAGCAGCCTCAATAGTCAGTCATTCAACGACAAGCTGCGACCCACGCTGTACGAGCAGTTTAGGGTGCTCTCAGCTCGGATATTCCGCAATCTCTATCGTGACCCAACATTGATGCTGGCAAATTATGTGCTGTCCGTATTTATCGGGCTCATGTGCGGTGTCTTGTTCTACCAGCTGGACAACACAGTTCAGGGAGTGCAGAACCGTTTGGGCTTGCTAATGTTTATTCTTGCATTCTACGGATTCGGCACTACCACATCACTCTTGGTCTTTTCCGAAGAGCGCCTGCTATACTTGCGTGAGCGAGCAAATGCGTACTATGACCCACTGGCCTACTTCCTTGCCAAAGTTACATTTGATTTGATTCCTCTCCGTGTTGTACCACCTTTGCTATTAACTCTAATTGCCTATCCAATGACTGGCATGGCTGCTACGCTGTCACAGTTTGTCAAGTTCTTTAGTACGCTAGTACTGTTCAATTTGACCGTAGCATCGCAAATGTTCTTTATAGGTCTTCTGGCTGAAGAGCTAGTTGTATCAAACTTTTTGGCATCAATTATGCTCCTGTTTTCGCTCTTGTTTGGCGGCCTGATCCTGAATAAGGAGTCAATTCCAGCTCTGTTACAGCCACTCTGCCGCGTATCTTCGTTTAACTTGGCGTACGAGGCGTTGGCAATTAATGAGTTGCGCTACGCACTTGTTGAGGAAGTCCGCTTTGGCTTGGAAATTCAAATCCCAACTGCCACTATCATATCTTCTTTCGGGTTTGACCTACTTGCGTATTGGCCAGATATAGCTGTGCTGTGTGGAGTATTGCTGGCGAGCCTCAGCCTATCCTTATTGTGGCTGACATATGTGATTAAGGAAAGACGGTAAATATACTCTTAAATTTAAGCAGGGTTGAACAATAAAAGTAAACTATTGGGGTTTAGTTGTTTTTAGAAAGAGAATAGTTAATGTTGAATTTTTAAGTATTTATTAGAAAGAGAATAGTCAAGAACCAAAGGATTCAAATGAAGAACGGATGCTAGAAGAGAGCTTATACTCTAGCCCTGGCAGAACAGATCAACAGTATTGCTACTAGGCCAGAGCAGTAGAGCATATTAGTAAATAACAACAGTAAAGACCAAAAAAACAGCAACAGAGGAAAATTGTGCTAGTATGAAGATTACTTATTGATACCCACTAGTATCGCGGATACAAAAAGCTATTGGGAGTGCTGGCTGCTGGGAAAAGGTCTTACAGAAAGAATAAGAGAGAGCATAAACAATTAATGATCACCAAATGCACACTTTTGGCTGGTTGGTTGAGTGCGAGTTTCCTGTGGACATGCGCCCCAAGCTGGGTCAGCGCACTCAGTCCTGTGCCTATCTTGGCAC
>JANBSU010000079.1:0-64170 GCA_027578835.1 Coemansia sp. RSA 2050 | reverse complement strand
GAGCTGGCTGTGGCTGGTCTGGGAGAGCGTCTGTTGGCCGTGGTTCTGACTCTGGTGATGGGGGTCCAGCCATCTGCGCAGTCGCCTCCAGTGCACGCTGGGCCCTGGTAAAGTGGTAGAGGAAACGGTTCTCTGCCCAAATCTCACCCTGTTTGCGTGTGAGTCTTCCTGCTGTCATAGGCGCTAGCTGGTTGCCCACGCACAGCCTATACTTTGGAGCCTCTGGTACTGGTACTAGGCGGGTCGACCATGGGGTGTCATCCGCATGAGCTTCCTCGCAGGCCTGGTCAGCCTTCTCGTTTCCTTCCACTCCACTGTGACCCTTGACCCAGATCATCGTGGTATCTGCTATTCACCATGTGATGAAAACTACGTGCTTTTGAATACATAGCCGGAAATGTTTATGAATTGCGGATCACTTCACATCACATGATTGCCTAGAAAAGAAGAGCCAATCGCTAGGCCTTTGAAAATTTTTCTAAACGTGGTCTCAGAGAAAGAAAGCAAAAAAGTCTCGTCTTTGCGATCGGGATTTTGTTCATTTCTCCTCTTGCTCTTTTTATTTCTTTAAATCGGAGCGTGTACTCGATACTATCCACACTCTTTTTATATTACATTTCTGTTCAAAATGGGCGCCAAGGACGTAATTTTTGTTGACGGCGAATTGTCTTCGCAGATTGATGAGCTTGCACGCTATATCGGCGAACTAAAGGGCGCCAGCGACGTAGCAGCGTTCGTAGCCGAGGTAGCCAGCGGCGAAGTACCTAACAGCATTATTCAGGCCAGCCTTGACGGTGTTCTAGCCAAGGCACCTGAGGACAAGCTAGAGGCCGTGTACAACCAGCTGTTTGCCATTGTCGCTAGCCAGGGCGGCGACGAGGGGTTGAGCGGTGTGGCTGCTAAAGTTGCGCGGGACATAGAGGCTCATGCTGAGAGCGGAGTGGCAGGAATGCGGGTGCTCAACAACCTGTACAATCTGGCCACCAAGGGCCAGGCACAGGCCGCTGTGTTCGAGTCGATGGTTGAACTGGCAGCCCGTGCTCAGCTGCTGGGTACTCTGGTTCCGCTGGTGACCCGTCTACCCGCCATGTGCGGAGAGTGGGGCGTGAGTGGCGATGATAGTGCGCGCATTATTCTTACTCTGCGCGATGCGCTGGACCGCGCCCAGCTGTCATGCGAGGCCTATGAGGCTGAGCTTGCCTTTCTTCAAGCCGTCAGTAGTGCCGACGAGAAGGCTGCTGCTGTTGCATCGTCGGCTATTGTGCGCTTTTCCAACCTGGCCGCTCTCTGCGATCTCGATGCCTTGGCCAGCCTGCCCAGCGTTCAGGAGCTCAGCCAGCGCACTGGCGCTCTGGGGGATGCCGGCGCCTTGCTCAATGCTCTGCTGTCGAGCGACTACTGCCAGTGGCTGCAGTTTGTGGCTGCCAATGGCGAGCAGCTCACAGCACTCGGTGTCGATTCGCAAAAGGCTAGTGACAAAATGCGCCTGTTGACCGTTGCTTCTATTGCTGCTGATAGCTTGGGCCAGGGCGTGCCATTTGCTACTATTGCGCAGGCTATCGATGTTGCCGAGACGGAGGTCGAGGTGTGGATCATTGATGTTATTCGCTCGGGTCTGATTCAAGGAAAGATGAACCAGGTGGCGCGTACTCTGCTTCCTACGAGATCTACTTATCGCACATTCGGCGCTGACCAGTGGAAGCTGCTGGGTGAGCGCCTGGAGCAGTGGAAGGCCTCGCTGGAGGAGCTGCAGCCTGTCATTAGCAATGCCAAGCTCATTGCTCAGCAGCAGGCTGTACAGATGGCAGGTACGTCGAGCGTCACCATCAAGGAGTAGACTTCTTTAATGGGTTCTAGTGGGAGGGCTTGTGGTTAAAATACTATTAACTGGTAGTGCACAGTTCCTAGGCAGGATAAACATGGGTGCTTACAAAACTATGCAAGTGGCATGTACAAAAAAAGGGAAGCAATTGTTTTTTTGCTGAGAATTGTAGCGTCTTTTGGTACCTACGTTGGTGCGTAAGGTTACATGTCACGTCGCTTCTCTCCTTTGTTTCCATCGTTCCCCCCCTTTTTGCACTTTTGCCAACTCACTTCAAGTCCCTTTTTTTGCACTCTTGTATTCGCATGGAAGGTTCATCAAAAGACCATGATCTCCGTAACCTTGAGCACCACAAAGAGAGCTTGTGTGTCCTGTTTGCCCACAAGAAGATTGCAAAGCAAGCCATTCAGGCCCATTTACATGACACCTCCTGTAGTGCTGGGACAACAAATCCATTGAGCCATTATCGAAAAAATACATAGACAGCATAGTCCAGTTGGTCAGCTCTCACAAGCCGACGTGGCTCGACCTCCACAAGCAGTACCCACCCAGCCAGTCCTGCCTAGTGCCCCTCAACATTGCTACTAGTAGTAAGGGGGCTTCTATAGATGCATAAGTCGCCAGACTTGTAGCCAGCCTCGCAGTGGATGCTGTTAGATAATACTATGCGGGTTTAGACTAGACCCTATATAATAAATATCTTAAATATGCGAGCTAAAATAACTGAAGAGATCTCACACCACTAATGCCCTGTAGCGCCATATTTAAACAGCGCCGCCATAGTCGCTTGTAATCATAGTTGCAAGATTATGATCATGGACTCGTAATCGCGATCTGGCCGACTATTCTCGCTGCTATCCAACACTTGATCTGTGCATGAAATGGCTAACCTGGTTGGGGAAATGGCATGTAGCTACAGTGGTAGCAATTTAAGAGTGGTCAGAAATTGCAAGAAAAGCATGGTTGAATGTCAGGAAGTAAGAAGGAATGTTGCTCAAGGGAAGAAACCATTCTAGTGCCAAATTCTCTACCCTCAACCTGCAGCACCAAGCCATGGCTAAACTTTAAAGGCATCCCCAAAGGAGGTTTGCATTGAAGAAAAGCAAAAGCCTTGTTTTTTCTTTGCTCAAGTTGCTTTAAAGAAAAAAGTGGAAAGCTAGGAAATTATATTTCAATGGCTGGTAGAAAAGTCTCCTAATTGGATACTACTCTTGTCAAGTCCATTGGCACACCCATTTCTTAGCCATTTTTTTACTGCCCAAAAAGAAAGTGCTTTTTTCTCCCTGTTGTCCTCTTTGAAAAATTGCTATAAAAGAGCATCCTCTGGGCAGGAATTCTTGCCAAAACATAAAAGTATACCAATCCCCATCTTTTTTTTGAACCATACAACTTTTTTAACGATTGGTGATACTAGCCATGAGTGATGCTTATGAAGTCAAGATTTATGTGCTAAAGGGATATAAGAGGAAGGGTAAAGTAATTAGTTTCGAATTGCTTTTCACTATTGAAGAGCCACATGTACTTTTCAGCACTTTTATAGACTGCAAAAATTAGAAAGCTCGTAGATGTGAATGGAATGCTACTACATTTGGCGGACTCAGACAAAAAAGAGTGGCTAGAAGTTGACTACTATGCCAATATAGCTAATCATTCCCATAAAAAGATGGTCATGCTATATGCAAATGGTGCATTAGATGTCAACGGCTGTGAGATATTAAAAGAGTTGACAGATTTCAACTTGGACTATGATAAATTCCAGCAGAAAATCGAAGCTCACAATGCCGATAAGAGCAACATTAATTATAAATTTGTTGATAACCATAGTATAAAAGATTTAATGGTTGAAGCTGGTGAAAGAATTGAAATTTTGAGTGATGACGATGATGAAGAAGTTGATGAAGACAATCCGTATGTAGTGTATTTGGATGAGGTACCTTATAAAATTGTTTCTAATCAATGATATCATTATGGATAAATTATTGAGTAATAGCAGTCCAGTCAGGCAAGGTGCAACCATCAAATTCCTCTCTTGATACCTCCATGGTTCCTGTTGGATAGCAGCGAGTATAGTCGGCCAGATCGCGATTACGAGTCCATGATCATAATCTTGCGATTATGATTACAAGTGACTATGGCGGCGCTGTTTAAATATGGCGCTACGGGACATTAGTGGTGCGAGAGCTCTTTAGTTATTTTAACTCGTATATTTGGGATAGTTATATATATAGGGTTTATTCTAAACCTACATAGTACTATCCAACAGTTCCTATTTTGGCAGCCACTGCCAATGACGTGCCAATCCATGATCTTGTCGATGATAAAAATACATTATCATGGATCTCAAGAAGTGATCACTCAGAGAGTAAACTGATATGTATTGCGATCAAAATAAAACCAAAAATAATGGGAAAAAAAACAATTACAACACACTAACCCCATCGTGGGGACCAATTGTTGGACCTATGAGCCTCAGTCGCCTCCAGCTCGGGGCTGGTTTGCGTCCTCGGCGATGCCAAGAGATCTTGCTTACTCGCCTTACGGCGACTCAGCTCCTTCTCTCCAGCCCTGCCCCTAACAAGAAAGTTAAACCACTCAAGGTGGTAGAGATACATGGCAGTCACAGGCAATAGCCCTGAGTTCCAATGCAACAGTTGCCAAGGCGGCTGTCTTGAAACTCAGGAGGTCATCTCCCCACGGCCTTGGTATAGGTGGCACCACCGATGTTCTGCGATCTTGACTAAGTACTGATGTCTGCGGTTGCCTCATAATCTGGCGTCGTTTACGAGGCGCTATTGCCGATTGCTCTTCCCGGTGGATTTGCATTTCGTTGCGCTCCTTCCACCTTGAGTAGGTGTACTCTGTGCGCTCGGCAATCTGGTGTATCATGTTGGACGCAAACGTGCTCCGGCCCGGTAGTCTTCTCCCCTTGCCGCGCTTTTGCTGGCCGTTTTCTCTTCGTGTTACCTCCCCCCACATCCTGAGCCCATGCTTCCGATATCCAAGAAGTGATCACTCAGTGTTTAGTGGCATATAAATGAGCGAAGGTGTGATAACGGAATTACGCGATATTATGGGCGAAGCTTGAATTAATTGCTGGCATACGCACATCGAAGACATAAGCAAAAAAGACAAGTGTGCCTCATATATGCACACAGACAAATGTTGACGGTAATACGGGGGAAGTCGACGACTCAGGGAAAAGGCGTCTATTATTAGTAAATGTTTAGTATAAATGGAGTGGCGTTGCCACATTTATCTAAGAAGACCAACAAGTCATAGTGTATTCTTTACTACATAAAGTAATCTGGTTAGTTTTTAAACGCAAGTGGAGGTGGTGCTTATAAAATATGCCAGTAGGTATCGCTTGCTGTGAGCTGTCGGGCTGTTCCTTGGTAATAACAGGTCGATCTTGCAAAAAAAAAAAATCAAGTGGCAAAACCTAAATAAAGCGCACCTCGATTAAGGTTTGTTGATCTGATTGTGACTAATTGTCAGCTGACAAATTAATGTGAGGGGCTAGGCGCGGGATTTGTAATGGGGGAAAGGGGATCGAGACATCAATGAGAGAAGAGATGAATCGAGAAAAAAAGAAGTAAAAAGTCGGTTATAAAAGAGGAAGGCCACGAACCTCCCTCTCTTTCTTTTTTGTGTTCTTTTCAACTTTGCCAAACACTTTTATTTTATTTTATTTTATTTTTAATAACCATGGGCAAGCCAAAGATTCTCGTCATTTACTACTCGATGTATGGTCACGTCAAGACGATTGCCGAGGCCGAAGTGCGTGGTCTACAAAAGTCAGGCAAGGTAGATGCAGCGCTGTACCAGTTTCCCGAAACGCTTCCCGGCGACATTCTAGAAAAAATGCATGCCACACCTCGCGACACGTCGGTTCCCGAGATCACCACGGAGCTATTGGCAGAGGCAGATGGATTCCTAGTTGGATTTCCTACGCGTTTCGGTGTGGCACCAGCCCAAGTCAAAGCGTTCTTCGATGCCACCGGTTCGCTGTGGAGTAAAGGCGCGTTGCTGGGCAAGCCGATGGGGATGTTTTTCTCTACGGCTTCTCAGCACGGTGGACAGGAATCGACGGCGTTTTCGTTCTTGCCGCATCTGGTCCATCATGGTTTGATCTATGTGCCGCTGGGTATGCCTAGCCCCTACATGTATGATACGGATGCTATTGTTGGTGGGTCGCCCTGGGGCGGCGGCGTTATTGCTGGGGGTGATGGGAGTTTGGAGCCTACGTTCAAGGAGATTGAGATCGCGGAGATTCAGGGCGAAAAGTTTGCAGAGATCACCTGTAAACTAAATGCACCGGAGCCCTCAAAGACACCAACTGCTTCGGACAAGCCTGCTTCAGAAACACCGAAACCGGCGAGCCCCAGCAAGGAGAGTGGGCGGTTCCAACGGTTTGTGGATAAATTCAAGAATCTGTTTAAATCTTGATCAACCTACACTTTTTTCCCACGCTATCTTTTTTCCCACACTCCCTAAGGCCTTTTGTGTTCCGTGCACAGGCCCACCTTATTTCTCTCTCTCTCTCTCTTTTCTTTCGTACTTACAAAATAATATCTCCCTCAAACAAATGCTCTTACGACCTTTATTATCTCGCGCCAAGCTGCTGGGCAGCCGGCCCTCTAGCTCTCTAGCTCGACTAGCGCCACTCTTACGTTCACAAAGCCGACCTTACTCGTCCTCGGTAGACAGTAGCGTCGAGCCTATTCGCGGGATGGATCTGGGAGTAGCACACAGCAAGCTCCTCCTGCGCACAGTGGCGTCGATGCGAGGCAACATGGAGCTCCAAGCGCAGGGGGTTAGCGAAGGGGACAGCAAAAAGATGAACATGTGCCAAGCCATAAACGACGCCATGCGACACACGCTAGCCACCGACGATACAGCGGTGGTATTCGGCGAGGACGTGGCGTTTGGCGGGGTATTCAGGTGCTCGGTGGGGTTGGCGGAGGAGTTTGGCAACGAGCGTATTTTCAACACACCACTGACTGAGCAAGGTATCGCAGGATTTGCCATAGGTATGGCGGCGATAGGGCATACGGCGGTGGCGGAGATACAGTTTGCTGACTATATATTCCCTGCGTTCGATCAGATTGTTAATGAGGCCGCCAAGTATCGGTATCGCTCGGGCAATGAGTTCAACGTAGGTGGACTCACCATCCGTGCTCCCTGTGCTGCTGTGGGCCATGGCGGCCATTATCATTCGCAGAGCCCCGAGGCCTTTTTTGCTCACGTACCTGGCCTCAAAGTAGTCGTACCGAGATCGCCCATCCAAGCCAAGGGCCTCTTGTTGGCTGCTATTCGTGATCCCAATCCAACGCTGTTCTTTGAGCCCAAGATCCTGTACCGCTCAGCAGTCGAACAAGTGCCCACCGACGACTACGTTCTGCCCCTATCAAAGGCCGAAGTGGTGCGTACGGGGAAGGACGTGACGGTGGTGGGATATGGAGCGCAGATGTATGCATTGGAGAATGCAGTCCAGATGATTGAGCGCGATATGCCTGGAGTGACTTGCGAACTAATTGATCTGAGGACTATCTTGCCGTATGATGCTGATACAGTGGCTGAGTCGGTGACGAAGACGGGGAGATTGGTTGTGGCGCATGAGGCACCTCGGACGCAGGGGTTTGCGGCGGAGCTGGCAGCTGAGATTCAGGAGAGATGCTTCTTGAGGCTGGAGAGCCCTATTGAGAGGGTGTGTGGATTGTTTGTGCCGCACCCCTTGGTCTTTGAGCGCTTTTATATGCCATGTGCTGTGCGTTGTTATGAGGCTATTCGTCGCTCACTCGCCTATTGATGATTAATTCTACTGCTCTGTCTGTGAACGTTGCACAAATACATATCTCTTGATCCAATTGGATGGCTTGCGGTTTTGAAAAGGTTAGTGTGACAAAGTAAATACCTAGAGCCCAGAATCTCCCTTTAGAGCTTCATTACAACTCGAAAAAGTATTTACTCTTTTTTTTCTATTGTCGCTTTGAAGCAGAGTCCATTTATTTATTTATTTTTTAATCATGAGCTATAGCAATAGTAGGGCATATGACGACTATGCTCATAATCGTGAGGCCTACCTCAACACCGGCCAATTGCCAGGAAGCAACACGCACCTCCCGTCGGTTGACATAACGTCCATGCAGCAGCCGTATGCCGGGTCGTACAGCGAGGCATCGTGGCAGACCCCACGGCGGCCCGAGCCCGCGCAGACGCAGCCACCGGCGGGAGGATTGGAGGCGCCGAGCAGCAAGAAAAAGGAGAAGAAGCGGGGCAAGAAGCTAGACAAGCGGGGGGTCGTAGGGATGAACTCGATGAGCCACTGGAGCGCGCTCCGGTTCCTCGTCTACGTAGGCACCCGCCTAGCCCAGCTGGTGGTGGCTATCGTGTGCATCGGGTATTTGGCGCAGTCGCGCAAGCAGCGGCCAACGCCAAACGACGACGTCACTGAGCGGAACACGGAGATTGCCGTTTTCGTGGTTGGTGGGGTGACGGCAGGCACGGCGGCAGTATCCATAGTGCTGCATGTGTTTGCAAAGACCAGGGAGAGGATCGAAATGTCGCGGACGGCGTGGTTCACCTTGGCGCTGAACTTTGCAATTTTCGTCACGTGGATCATCCTGGTGCTCATCAATGTCGTGGTGGTGGATTGCTCCAGAAGGACGGATGGCGAGTGGTGCGTGAACCTGAAGAATAGCCTGGCTACGGGCCTCGTCTCGGCAATGCTCGCCCTCATCATTGTGCTGAGGAGCTTCAGTGTTTTGATCCGAGCCGATCGGGTCAAGCTTTGGAATCATCCGGCAAAGGTTTAAAAGAGTGCATCTTTGCTGTTCCTTTTTTCCAATACTATTTTACTTTATTTTATTTTTTTGCAATGACTAGTGCTCTGGATAGTTTGAATTTCTTGCGCCGACCCTTACCAAGCACCACCACCAGCAGCAGCGTACTATCCGGAATTGGTATTGGGTCATCAGCGTCGTCGATTCTTTATGGAGCGAGTACCGAAGAAAAAATAGTCATCGACATAGGCACCCGTTCCCTACGCGCCGGCTTCTCTGGCGACCATGCCCCGATACACAGCAGCGTGCTTAGCACAAGGTTTGCCCTCACGGGCTCCATCGCCCGGGCCCTGGGGCACTCCACTCAGAGCGCTACGGAGAGCGAGGAGGAGCTGGAGGCGCGGTTGATTGAGCTCTTGCGTGACGTGTATCGCCATGATTTGCTCGTTGACGCGCGCACGCGGAAGGTAGCCCTAGTTGAGAGCGCCTTGGTTCCCGTGGCGTTGCGCTTGGCTGTGGCGCGTGTGCTGCTAGGTAACTTGCGCGTGCCCCAGGTGTCCTTCTACCCCGCCAGCGTGGCGGCTTTGATGACCTGCGGGTCGGTGCATGCTGGCTTGGTTGTTGATTGCGGTCACCGCACTGTGACTGTGACGCCTGTCTATGAGGCCCGCGCTCTGCTGCCCTATGTTACATCGACGCCGCTGGCGGGCTCTGCGCTGTTTGACAATTTGCGTGGATTACTCAGAAGCTATGCTCGATTCACGCCGGCGTCCTCTCGACGGGTGGATATGGACTGTCGTGAGGGTGTACTGACTGAAACTGTTGTCACTCATGTCATGACCAAACTATTGGTGGCTTCGCCTATTGCGCCACCAGGAAAGCTGCGCGAGACCTTGGGTGTTGCCGATGGGGATGCCTGTGCCTTGTCAAACGAGCTAGTTGCTTTCTACGAATCCAACTCTACGTGTTCTAGTGCTGTCACTGGCCTGACTATTGACAGTGGGCGGTATGGACGTGGCTTGCTGCTGATACCTAGCTGGATTCGTGAGCGCGCTGCCGAGCCGCTTTTCTGCGGCGACCCGGGGGCTGACCTTCAGAGCATCCCTGATGCTATTGTGCAGTGTATTGGGAGGGCGCCCCTGGATACTCGCCGGGCATTGATTGCCAATGTGCTTGTTATTGGCGGTATTGCTGAGTTACCGGGATTCAGGCATAGGCTGCTGCGTGATGTTGTTGATAGACTGAGGGACTCGAGGTGGTCGGCACTAGCTGCTGATGCTGCGCTGGCTGGCGATGAGAGTGCGTTTATGCCATCGACAAGAGCTTGGGCTGGCACGTCATTGGCAGTGGCTGCCAAAATAGGAACCGTGGAGGTATCAAGAGAAGAGTTTGACGGTTGCACCTTGCCTGACTGGACTGCTATTACTCAATAATGTATTCATAATGGTGTTATTGATCAGAAACAATTTTATAAGGCACCCCATTCAAATACACTAAAGACGGATCATCTTCATCAACTTCTTCATCATCGTCATCAATCAAAATTTTAATTTTTTCACCAGCTCCAACCATTAAATCTTTTATACTATGGCTATCAACAAATGTATAATTAATATTACTCTTATCGGCATTGTGAGCTTCGATTTTCTGCTGGAATTCATCATAGTCCAAGTTGAAATCTGTCAACTCTTTTAATATCTCACAGTTGTCGACTTTTGCCGCGCCATAAGCAAAAAGGAAAACCAATCCATTGTTCACAAAAGAAGCCATACTGGCACTTGTATCAGGTTCTATCCACATCTTATTGCTAGGGTCAGCCAAATAGGCTGCCATTCCTCTTGTAACATTTAGGTGAGGCCTAACAAATTTTTCGGCCCAAAGGGTGTTGTTAATCATTGCTACATTTCGGACCGTGTGAAGTAGCTCATAGGAAATTATTTTGCCTGACCCCGCGGATCCTGTTAGCGTATAAATCTTGATGTCAGTACCTTCATCCATGGCTGAGTAGCACTAAGTATTTAGCTAAGTGGGTGGTGCAAAAAAGATGCGGATTGGTATACTTTTATGTTTTGGCAAGAATTCCCGCCCAGAGGATGTCCCTCTTATAAAGGAATTGCCAAGGGCGGATGGGCAGGCAGGAAAGGCGCTGTCTCTCTTCAATCATTGGAAAAAATAGTTGGGGGTGGGGTGCACTTAAAAGAATACTGCACCCACTCTGGGGATTCTCTTTCTAGCCTTTAAAGCTATTTTTGTACATTTCCCCTTCTTCAACACTGTTTTCTTTCAAGTGCTTTTTAAGGCATGCGGTGGTTGAATGACGCAACTTGATGGCGAGAGATTGGCACAACAGGCTTCTTTCCTAGCTGCTTCCTTTTCTTCGAGCTTTTGCAACACATTCTTTTCTTGGCTTCCTGTTGGATAGCAGCGAGTATAGTCGGCCAGATCGCGATTACGAGTCCATGATCATAATCTTGCGATTATGATTACAAGCGGCTATGGCAGCGCTGTTTGAATATGGCGCTACGGGACATTAGTGGTGCGAGATCTCGTGAGTTATTTGAACTTGTATATTTAGGGTAATTATATATATAGGGTTTATTCTAAACCCACATAGTACTATCCAACACTTCCCATCCTTTTTACTCAAGACTTTAGCAAGGATAAAAGCACAGCTCCCTCTTTTCTCCAGCGCTGTTATTTTTTTATTTTTGAAAGTGCTGTTAAGGTACTAATGCTTCTTTATTAAATGCTTCTTTATAAGTAAGTGTATTTGGTATCTAGTATAATATAATGTAGGAAATGTGTGCACATGAACTGGTTGAAGCCTTTTATAAATAGGATATTGTCACATTCATTGATCCCCATACCTTTTAAACTAAAAGCTGGGATTTAAACTTGTCGCTAATTAAAAAAATCATCTTCGTTTGACAAGATAGTATACTCCGCTTATTATTTTTGTTCTTGTCAGTATGGAGGGAGAAAGAAAGCATCGGCGTTCCGAATCTAGAGGTCCCGACGGTGACACTACGGCTCGGAAAGCCATCAAGCTCAGCGATCACCGACAGGAACAAAAGGACGAAGATGAAAAAATGACGGCAGCCGACATATACTTTGAGGAGGGCGGCCTTCAGCGCATACGCCCTTACTTTTACAAGTTTGCCACCCATGCCAAGGGCCGCTGGGTGGGTCGCACCATCCTCGAAGTGTTCCGCAGCGAGTTTCGTGACCGCCCGCCTGGCTACTATGAGCCGGCCATTGCTCAGGGCATTATCGAGTTAAACAACGAAAACGTCGATCCATTCACAGTTGTTCGCAACGGCGACCTGGTCACGCACTTTATCCACCGCCATGAGCCTCCCGTCACTACGCAGCCTCTGGCCATTGTCCAAGAGACCAAAGACGGGCTGCTGATAATCGACAAGCCTGGGAGCATCCCAGTGCATCCCAGCGGTCGGTACAACTACAACTCGGTTGTTAAGATCCTGGAGAAAAAGCATGGATATCGCTCTCTGTTTCCCATTAACCGACTGGACCGCTTGACCTCGGGCCTAATGCTAGTGGGCCTTAATGCCGAGGTTGCGCGCCGTATGGAGAGCGATCTGTCAACCCACCGTATCCAAAAGGAGTACATTTGCAAGGTGAAAGGCGTATTTCCTACTGGACGCATTGTTTGCGATCAGCCCATTCGAGTCATTGCTCACAAACTAAGTCTCAATTGCGTTGATCCCAACGAAGGCAAGCCATCGCTGACAGAGTTTGAGCTCCTGTCTGTTGACGACGACCAGTTGCACTCGATTGTCTATTGTCGGCCAAAGACCGGGAGGACGCATCAGATCCGCGTTCACTTGCAGTTCCTAGGCTACCCCATTGCTAACGACCCGCTCTACTGTAACCCCGAAGTCTGGGGCGACAGCCTGGGCAAAAACGGCGACTTGCCTCCTGCGCTGCCACCGCTGTCTGAGCTTCCAACGCCTACCGATACTAGCGCCACCGAAACTCCTGCTGTCCTGACGCCACCGCCTCCAGCTCCCAACAATGAAGTGAAGCCACCGGCGGGTAAAGACAAGAAGGCAAACAAGATGGCGGGTACCACCAGTTCTTCCCTTCTCTCGGATAAAAGTAAGGCTACGTGGGGCCCGTTGGTCCGCCGCATGGAGAATTGGAAGACCAAGCAAGAACTTGCCGTGCTGGTTGACGTTCCAGCTGATGCGGATGCTCCACGCATGTGTAACAAGTGCTCTGACCCGTTTTTGCCTGACCCCACCCCCGACCAGCTCTACATTTGGCTCCATGCCTGGCGCTACAGCGGTCCTGGGTGGTCGTATGAGACAAAGCTTCCTGAGTGGGCCAGCGACGCCACCGAGCATATTGACCGAGTAAAGTACCAAGGGGAGTCGGCGTAGAATGCTACATTTTCTTGGAGGTGGTTTCTCCGCAAACCACCTTTTGAAACGCCGCTAGTCTTCCTGTAAGAGCATAGATAATATAGGGGTTCTATTAATCGTTTTACTTGTTGCTTTTAGCGGCTAGATGCTTATTCCTGCGCGCCCTTGCTCGTTTCACCCATTGGTTTGCACCCCACTGTGCGTAGGCAACGCCAAGCACCGCACCCGCTACATGCGATATGTAAATTGCAGATCGCCACCCGGCTTTGCTTCTGGGCCGATACAATCCAATGATCTGAGGAAACCCTTGCAGTGCTAGCGCAACTAGGAAAGGCGAATACACAAAAGGAAGTAGCCACTTAGGCTTGCTAGTCCTTGCAAGCACGCTTAGCAAGCCACAAATTGCGCTGCCGGCACCAATCAGTGGCACCAAAGTGACGCGCCTATATAGCACCATGGCCAAGTGCGAAGCTAAATTGGCCAGCGCCCCGGTTGCCACATACGAGAATGTAAAGTGCTCAGGACTTCTCATGTCTGACATATGAGAGCCCAATGTAGTGAGCATCGTGCTGCTTATAAAGTAATGCCAGTACTCGCGGTGGCTTACTATGCTAGTTAATAAGGTGTATGACCTTGTCGAACACGGATCGTGTACAAAATGCCGCTTCATAAATGGGACCAAACGCTTTAAACGCCACATAAAGAACACTGCCGTGTTGAGTGCAAGAATGGCATAGACGTGGTATTCACCGCGCGTAAGAGTCGTGCACTGCTTCTTGAATGCCATAAACACAGTGCTAGCACTGGCCACAATCGAGCTGTAAATCGCGCTAATGGAAAGCACTCCCTCGTTTGCGTCGCTCTTCACAGCCTCGCGAGCATTTCTTGCTATCCACCAGGTGATCAAGGTGCCCACTAGCTCGGCAGAGGTGTTTCCTATGATTTCAGACAAGGGCCTGACTTTACAAGGATCGAGTGCTTTGTTGCCTTCGGATATAGGTGGCTGAGGCCTCAATGCATTATAGACAAGGGCCTCAGTGGTCGCATAGAACGCACAGGCAGTAAACGCAGCTGTCCACAAGATGGGTCGGATAATGGAAGTACTGCCGCTGGATTCAGATTGGTGCTGATGCTGCCATTGCTGGCGATAATACGGGAAAGCTGAAAATTTGCGATGCAGTACGCCAGCCGACAACCGGGGGCTCAGATTGTAGTGTAGGCGAGAACAAGGCTGGGACAGACAAGGCAAACATCCTAGCAAGGAACCACGCCCAATAGCTGGCAAGAGAATGATGCGAGTATTCAGATGATTTATCCTTAACATAGTTTAATAAAGTAATAGTAGGGGAGTACAAGAAAGAAGACTAGCTAGGCCATACAAGCAAAAGTATCCCATTTGAAAACAAAGTTACCATCACTACTTACAATAAGCATGCGGAGGCCACACCTCAAAATGAGATTCATGATTATAAAGAGCAAAGAAGAATCGTTGCATTGTTGGGCCTGTGGTGCCAAGCAATTTGTCTACACTGCTGCAAATGTGATGGAGGCGGGCCAAGCGCTGACTTTAATAATGAATAAAGCTAGTAAATAGATTTACGTGTTGAGATTCATATCAGTGAAAAGCTAAAAACTCCTATTCATGTTTGGCAACAGCATGACGCCTTTTATAGTTGCCTGCCACTGCCACGTGGATATCTGTACGTGATGAAACCAACACGTGGTATCCCTAGCCTTCTGTCGGCAAGTGTGGTACCTGTCCGCCGTCATGATTGTGCGTCCCGCAGTAGGCTGGCAGTCATGTGACGCCACCTGTTTTTTTTGGCGTCACACTGACCAGCTAAGACCAACTTACCTCATTGAGTGGATGAATGCCGCGAACGTCAATATTAGTTATGACAAACTGGTCGGAGTTAGCTTTCTTACTCTTGAAAGCCGCTCTCTCTATAGAGAAAATAATGGTTTCTCAAGTAATTTCTTTTGTGCCCTTGTTCATTGAGAATGCAATACACTGAGTGCCGGCATTTTGGTAAATCCATGCTAGTGCTGACGCGCCAAGAGAAGTCTGAAAGAAGTTGTCCAAGCTTTCACTCTCCTCACACAAGTTATTGACAGCGTACGAGAGCTCGCCACTAACAAACATTAGCTTCATTGGTAGTTCATCCATGATAATAGGAGAATAGCTAAAGGATATGCCCAGAAAACAAGAGTGGCAATCGAGCTTTGCTTCCTTGGCTAGTGCTTTATATGTGGATATAGGCAGATTACCGAAATCACAATCGGATAGAAAAAATACGGAATTCAGCTGATTGAGTCGTGTGATTGATATACTTGTGATAGCCA
This sequence comes from Coemansia sp. RSA 2050, assembly GCA_027578835.1. Lineage (NCBI taxonomy): Eukaryota > Fungi > Kickxellomycota > Kickxellomycetes > Kickxellales > Kickxellaceae > Coemansia > Coemansia sp. RSA 2050. The sequence goes on along the minus strand of JANBSU010000079.1, from coordinate 48,838 downwards.
TTGACTGCCTTTGAAGTGTGGTTTGCAAAAGGCCTCCTTTTGCTGCCTAGCCCCTTGGGCGTAGTGTTGAAAAAAGGCCAGCAGGAAAAAGCGACCACTGGCTCAACAAGTATATTGAAATAAAACGTGTATTACTTACTGAAAAATCTAGTGCGCCCTATGAAGCTGTTCTAGCCAAATTACACATTAGACATGCTCTCGTAGTCGCTATAAATGCCCTTGTCATTGCTAGAAATGTTCTCATCGTCATTGCCATTGTCTATGTAGTAGTCGGGTGGGTTTGGACAGTTGTCGGCGTCGTAAGGATAAGCGCCACCAACATTGATGTATACCATTATGGGGTATCCACTTGGAACTGGGTGTAGAACTTGGGCTTTCTGCTTAATATCACCAATGGCTGATTTTCGAGAGAGCTTTGAGTTGTCCATGGAAAACGATATACACTGCGTACCTACGTGTTTGTAAATCCAAGCCATTACTATTGGTCCATTCACCTCCATTTGAAGATAGTGTTCTAGGGTCTTGCCTCGCTCGTAGACGATGGGGTACTCTATGGAATTTTTATCATTGAAGAATACGAGCACTATTTCTTGCGAGGACATGGCTTAAAATAAAAAAAGTCGCTGAAGGAATTTACTCAATATATTTTAAAATGCCAGGCAGAGAAAGAAAAGGGGTTTGTGGGGTTAAAAATCCTATCTTTGCTATTTAAGAAAAAAAAGTGTTGACTGGAGGCTCCCTGCCAAACCACGTGAATGTGCTCATGATATTTGACTGATTTTGCAAAGCCAAAGAGAATGCGTGCTTGCTCTTCACATCACTTGATCAAAAAGCACTTGTGCTGGTTTATTAGGACTCCATCATGGTAAAATTTTTGGTGTCAAAAGGAAATTCGCCTCCGCCTTTATTAGCCTGGATGCTCAGAATCGACCTGTGAAGAAGAATGCACACTACTCAAGACCAGTGTGCGGGGGAAGGGAAAGGGGCGAGACCCAGCGATCTGGATCAGACAAATTACACAAACACTCCCACTCTATTACATTTACGCTTCGAACGGTGTTTCGGCCATCGTCAGAAATCGATGCGGCAAGGATAAGAGAAAGAAGAAGGAAGGGCCTTACGTTCGAATCGTAAACTCGCGAGCTTCCTCCGTTGTCAATCCACCGCTTTGGTCACGGGTATCGATATCGCGATCCTCATTGCAGTTGGCAAAGGCGGGCTTGGAATAGTTAGACATGGTAACAAGCGACACACGTTTAAGGAGGCTCAAAGGTAGCAAGAAAGAAAAAGAAAAAGAAAAAGAAGAGGGCTGGAGAACCACAGAAAAAGAGTAAAAAAAAGCGATTCAACGAGAAAAGTATGCCTAGATGCCGAATTGGTGGCTCTAGCACCTCCATATCGATTGCTTTTTAAATAGGGAGAGTAGTGGCGTCCAGCGAGTAAGCTGTCAACATGGGGAGGGAGCAAGAAAAGAAAAGAAAAAGAGCCAGTTTGCCGTGTTTGGTAACCGCGTTCTACTGCTACAATTGGTGTGCGTTTACTATTCTTCTTCCCGCTCCCCCCATTATCAGAATCCAGTCAGCAGCATTGAGTGTAAAAATCAGTGGCGTCTCTCGGCTCAAAAAAGGTGGATTCTTGTGAGACACCCTTAAGCTCATTCTTTCAGAGGATGTGCACTTTGTTTGATCGTCTCTGCAGATGGTCAACGCATGTTCTTGACACGTTATTGTGGCGTTTCTCGTAAAACCTCAGGAATAAAGTACCCAGTATCACTCAAAAGGCCGTACTACCTATTATCCAGGTAATGGTTGAGAATGGCGCGATCTCTACTGCCCAGTGTCTCGCTAGTCTCCCTCTACCGAGCAAAAGACGGGTACGTTTACGGTCTCCCTCGATTGCAATAGGGAGAAATGTGGCTGGAATTCCGAGTTGCGAGCCTTCCATCTCAAAAAAAAAATACGCACAAGGCCTAGGTCTCGGTGGGTGTCTTCCTAGCGAATGGATTATTGCCTCCAGTTCTTTGAAGCAGATAATATAGCCAAACGCAGACCCAAACAAAGGGTGGCTGCAGAGATGCAGGCCCACAACCACAAGGGGGGAGGGAGACAACTTTTTTTTCCCAACCAGCAGCGACAATGACAGAATCCCTCCCACTTCCCGCTTCGGCTTTGTTGTTCCGAAAAAGGAGCTAGCAGTCCGCCTTCCGGAACGATAGGGAGAGAGAGGGACCCATTATGAAGCGTTTTCCCTAATACAGAAGTACGAACCACAAAGAGCCTGATGCGTGATTCTTGGCCGCATTAGGTATATCAGAATTTATTGTCACATGTCATCCTCAATTTCAACAACCTCGTCGTCGTCGTCGCTGATCAGCACAACATCGCTCGCCTTTGACGGCTTCCCAGTCTTGCTGTCCCTTGCAAAATCAAAGGTCACGCTCGCCTGTGCTGGCATATCGTTAGCCTTAGCGACAGCCGGTAACAATTTTGTAAGCTGAGGCCGATACTCGACACCGAGGATCTTTTGTAGCGTGCCCTCGTAAAAGGCCTTGGCCAGTTTCGCACGGCCATCGATGACCTTACGATCAACACACAGGATACTCGAGAGGAATGAAACAGGTGCCCACGGATCGCTATTAAACACAGACGACAATGAGGCACCGTCCTGCTTATACTTGGCCTTGCCATTCGCAGCCTTCAGACGCTTCTTGCTCGGCGCCAATGAGGTATCGTCGCCAGGGCGCGCTGCCAGCCACTTCAGTGCATCATTCATAGGCTCGCCAAACTTGCGAGTCTGGTGATACGCAAAGATAGCATTGCTGATCAAGTCGTAAGCGCCGCTAAACGTCTGCCGTATCCGCGTAATGCCATAGGTGCCTTTTGTGACATCATTAGTCTGATCGCAGGGGTCCTCAATAGAGAGCAAGTAGGGCTGAGTGAGATTATGAAACCCCTTGCGACGCTTATCCAAGTATTGGCCCTTTTCCAGCACGCTAATGCAGACGTTATCGTAGTTGAAGCGCTTGCCGTAGAGTTCAAAAAACTCTATCAGCAGGACACCCAGGTTCTTGTCCATATCCAAGCCGCCAGACAAGATGCGAGGATGCATTTGCAACATGCTGACCGCTAAGAGTGTAATCGCGTAGGAGCCCATACCGCCAGTAAATACCTCGTTCATCGAGCGCTGGGCTAGAAACTGCTTAATGGCCAAAACGATAGCCCGCAGTGAATGCGGATAGACGCGCTCTGAGAACGACCGCTGCACGCCGGCCGACTGCACGCCGCTATCAGCGTTAATAGAAATGTCAATGGCAATGCCAGTAACCATCTCATGTGTCTTGATAATGGGCACCCGGGCATTAGCAATGACCTCACACTTGTTGCAGAACCCCGCTCGCTTCAGCTCCCTAGCCAATGTAAACAAGTAGCGGCGCACGGCCTCCTTAGTCTGGTAGCTTGGAGCAATTTTGGTCGTGCCCTCGCGGTACAGCATAATAGTCATGTCAATGTCGCTGGTGGGCAGGTAGAGGCGGGTCTCGAAGCTGCCAAAGCACTTGGCTACCGGGGTAATGCCAATCATCTTCATATTATCGAGGACACGCTGCATGCGCTCGATAACCCAGGCTCGCATCTGGTGTTCTTCAGGAGTGGGCGATATGTAGTCGACAAACTTTGTTACTTCCTCGTTGATCATCTCGCTAATGTCGGGGGTTCTGCCCTGGCCCAGGCGCTTCAGACCGATCAGCCATGGGGGAACTGGCTGGCCGTTGTAGCATTTCTGGTAGACACCCTGCCGGGACTCCCCGCTGTCTTCATCGCTAGCCTTGCGCTTGTGAGTGGTGGTGTTGCTGTTGGTGGCTTCCTCGGGAATTTCATCTTCTTCCCCTTCGGAGGAAGAGTCGGCGAATTGGATAAAGTCCTCGGTTTCCTTCTGTGCGGGCTTGGCTGGCGTGGAGCGCCGTGCATGGACGGCCATTAGAGCAGGAAAATGGAAAATTAAAAAAAAATGGATAGAGCTGAGAAAAAAATTTTAGGGGTGGTGGCGTTAAGAGTTCATGTTTGGGAGCCTAAACCGGCTCGGTCCACACAATCCTAGAGGCGAGTCGATGAGTCGATTCAAGCCAACAAAAAAGGCCAAGAGTTCTTGCAGCGGCTACTCAGCTTATCAGACTCGATATTCTCTCTTCTTTACCTAATGTCTGGTGCGATTCAGCGTCGAGTACTCGGCAGCGTTGGTGCTGGGCTGGGTGCTGCTGGCAGTAGGCGGGCAGCCAGTCATGCATCGCCTCTGGCGATGAGCTGGCTGCTAGGGGCGGCAAAGCAAATGTCACATGTTCCCAATTACGAAGAAAAGTACCGAGCCAGGCTGCAACAACGAGCGCGCGAACAAGGCTGCGCAACCATAGCCGAGCTGAAAAAGAGCATGGCAGCCGGGCTAGCACCAAGAGCTGCTTTGCCCGTCGAGAGCAAAGCGAGTGGCAAGCAGCCGCCGCCGACACAGAAGAAAGGCGCTGGCAACCTTCCGCCAACAGTCAAAAGCCTGGATCAGATCATGCGGCTGGATCTTCTCATGGAGCGGACGGGTCCCGAGGTAGGCGAGCTGTGGACGGCGTACCATGCGGGCAGGCCCGGCGTAGTGTCGGCGGCGATTCCGGCGGATACCTATAGGCGGCTGCAGGAGACGGCAAGGGCCAATCCCCTGTTTGTGCTGCCCTTGCCGAGGGCGGAGCAAGGCGTGGAGTTCTTTTTGCTGCAGTTCGACTACCACCAAGTGCACTTTACGCCGCTGGCAGAGTACAAAGTGCACACGGTGCAGTCGCGGCCGGTGCTGACGCTGACGCACTACACGGATCTGATGGATCGCGGCATAGTGCTCATGCGCGGGGAGCTGGACCCGGAGAGCCGCACGTTTGATGTGGAGAATGCGCAGCTGCTGGCGCTGCTTATGCAGATGTTCTATGTGTCGGGCGGCCCCGAGAAGCGCGCGCTGCTGGAGACGTTTAACCACCGCCCAGCCGAATTCGACTACGCCCAGCTGATTGAGGCTGCTCAGACCCTGTGATCAAACACCACGTTTCCTTCTTTTTCTCTTATTGCCCAAATTTATATTTTCGAATTTGCGTTCTTTTTTTAACTACTATGGACCCCAGTGGTGGCATGTGCTGGGCAGAGTACACACAATGCTGGAGCACCGGCAATGGCGAGGAGCAGCCGGGCATGTGGCCAGTCACAGCACTTGGATTCGACCTATGCAGCGAAGTACTGTACACTGGCGACACCAGCGGGCAGCTGGTCACGTACGGGCTGGGCGGGGAGGGCGAGGAGCTAGAGCAATTGGCCTCCGTGCAATGCGCACATACGCCAGTTCGGCGTCTCTATGCAGCAAAGGCGGGGCACGTGTTTGTGCAGACGGACGACAGCGTGCAAGTGCGCACGTCGGGCGGGCGCAAGTGCTTCGGGCGCACGACAACGCCCAACGACGCATTCACAGCATCCACGCTGTCTGCCTCCGGCGGGGAGGCTCTGGTATTCACGTCGGCGGGAGCAGGGTCGCTGCTCAACTTGGAGCTCGGCTCAGTGACTCACCGCATGTCAGTAGAGTCGTCCATAGTCGCTGCAGACTATCGCCCTGATGTGCTGGTACTGGCGACGGCTGCTGGCGACCTGGTGCTACGCGACCCGAGAGCCGGATTCCAAGTCTCATTGGCCAAGCGGGCGGCATTCGGCTCCGGTCCCGGGTGCCATGCAACTGACATGGTGCGTGCTGTGGATACCCGCGTGTTTGCATGTGGCTCATCTGTGACCGATGCCGCTGATTCTGGTGCTGTTGTGCGCTTGTTTGACATTCGGAACCTGGGCGAACCGGTTCTTGATCTGGAACCAGAGTACAGCCATGCACCGGTGCGTCTTTACTCTGGCGATCAGCTCTTGTGGATTTGCCATGACTCGGGCCTACTGACTACGCGCTCGCTGGCTGGCGATGTGTGCCTGGCTCCTCTGCCTGCCGAGCCATACGCTGAGCCTCCGCTTAGCACATATGCGTACATGTCGGCGTTTGGCGTGGCACCTTCAGGGAACGTGGCCGTAGTATCTGACACCGACGGCATCCTGCATGTGTGGAGCGACTCGACCGAGCCATTTATGTCTACTGGAGATTCCCCCGATCTGTACGCTGCGCCAGCCGTTTTTGACGACAGTGGGCCTTTGATTGACGACGAGTCGGTGTCTTTGTCCTCCATTGGGATGGGCGCCCCCGTGAAGTCGCCGCTCTTGTCGTTTATGGACAGCGAGAGGCTGTATGATGTGGGTCGGCCCGTCGCCTATGTCGAGGCGCGTGTGCTGGGCAGCCTGAAGCAAATGGGCGCAGTCGGCTATGCGCCCAGCCCGCGTACGCAGCGCCGCAACCAGCAGCCGTTTGCGAGTCCTGCGTGGCGCCAGTCGTGGCGTAGCGCTGGCGGCCTCGCAGAAGATGATGACGATGAGCTGACGCGCGGAAGGCCAAAGTTCATCTCAGAGCAGCTGCGGTCTCGAAGGCGCCAGGACGCGGTCTCAGCGCGAGCTTCTTCGCGGTCCGGCGACCAGGGGGCAGATGTGGCATCCAGCGGCGAGCAACAGCCAGCAACGACACCGGCTACTACTGCGCTGGTGCCATCGCATATGCGGCGTATGCGGATAGAGTATTCGAGGTTTGGCGTGGAAGATTTTGACTTTTCGCTGTACAACAGCACCCGGTGGAGCGGGCTCGAGGGCGACATTAGCAACGCCTATGCCAATGCGCTATTACAACTGCTTTACTTTGCCGAGGGGTTCCGCGACATAGTTGTTGCTCACAGCAAAGGCGATGGCTGTCCTGATGCCTCGTGCCTGAGCTGCCATCTGGGCTTTCTCTTCCGCATGCTCTCTGACGCCAACGGAGCCAGCTGCCACGCCTCCCTTCTATTACGCGTGTTGGCTGAGCGACCAGAGGCAGCTGCACTAGCCCTTCTAGAAGATGCTGACGGGAACCCAGCCACCACTATGCCCTATGCCGTGTTGGCCCAGCATCTGCTGCGCTTTGTGCTGGAGCAAGCCGCCAGCGAGTGCACTAAGCAGAGCCCTGACCTGCCCATTGGCTTTGCCCAGCGCACACGCACAGTGTGCCCAGCCTGTGGCACTGCTGCCGAGCGCGCGGCCCATGTGTTTGCTGCCGACCTTGATCCCCCGCAGGGCTCGGCCGCCCTGGCGTCCCTGCTGGCTGGCGGTGCAGCGTCGGTGCGTCGTGCCAATACTCAGCGGGCGTCAGACCAGCCGGCTGACTTTCTATTGCTTATTTCGCGTGCATTGGCTAGATCCGATACTACGCGGGCGTGGTGCGCGGGCTGCCGCACATTCCAATTGCTCAGAACCGATAAGCGTATCACGGCACCGCCAGCGGGCTTTTTGGCTCTGAATTTTCCCGTATTGGATGCCCCCTGGCAGCTCAGCCTGCCTAACGAGTTTGATCTCGAGGTCTCTATCGATGGCAATTGCCCTGTTCGTGCCCTACCACCTGGCGAGACTCCCCAGTGCCGTATGCAGCTGGCGGCTGTGGTGTCGAGTATTCGCGACACTCCCAAGGGCACTGAGCATTTGGTAATCCACGTGCGTGTGCCGCAGGCTGCTGGTGGCGGGTGGCTGCTGCTCAATGATTTCTTGGTTCAGCCGGCCACCGAATCCTCAGTTGTTACGTTGGGCGACTGGTGGCGAACGCCGTCCATTGCGCTTTATGCACAGTCGCCCAATAAGGAAGAAGAGCCAGTGACTGTGGAATCTCCAGTTGACATGTCTTCTACGCTTATTCTGACTGCTCCTACGTCCGTCTTGGATAGTCCCGCTTACAAGGGCCAGTCCACACCGACCACGAATCAAAAGCGTAGGAGTGCGAAATCAGTCAAACCACAGTCTATTGCTCGCTCACGATTCGTCGCCGCCAAGCGCAATACTGCCGTTCCCTTGACCCAGGCGGAGGCTGCTCAGCTGCTTACTGAGCGATCGTTTAGGTGCGCGCTGGACGCAGAGTTTGTCGTTTTGGAAGCCGCCAAGATGGAGGTTTTCGGCGATGGCACTCGCGAACTGCACAGACCGCCTGTCCACACTTTGGCGCGTCTCAGCGTAGTCCGTGCTAATGGCGGGCTGCTGCACAGTGTGCCGTTTATCGACGACTATGTGGCAGCTACTCGACCTATTGAGGACTTGGCTACACAGTATTCGGGTATCCATGCGGGAGATCTCACCGCTGGCACGTCGCCTTATAAGCTGTCAACGATGAAAGAAGTGTACAGAAAGCTGCGCCTTCTGGTTGACTCAAAAGCCATCATAATAGGGCACGGATTGAAGCATGACTTTCGGGTGTGTAACATCATAGTTCCCCCAGCACAGTTGCGAGATACGATGGTATTGTTCCAATCGCCTCGGCACATTCGACCTATTTCGCTGCGCTTCCTGTATTGGTATTTCGAGCGCAAGGTCATTCAATCGGGCGAGCACTCAAGCGTGGAGGATGCGCAGGCAACATTGAAAGTGTATGAGCGATATGTGGAATGCGTGAATAATGATCCAGAGAATGGGTTGGAAAACACTTTGGATGATATTTATTTAACTGGTTCTCAATTAGGTTGGAAAGTACCCGAATCTATTTAGTTTAGGTATGTGCATACTGAGCTGTGATTTGCTACTTCCAAAAACGTATAGTATTGCCGGCAGCATCCTTCACAAACCCAGCCGTTCGTCGCACGAGTAGCATCAAATGGAATAGACATCCTTACTTCTTGCCCTTCTACCAACGTTTTACTGCTGGCTTCTTGCTTGGCCTCCTGCTTCTGCTCTTGGCCCGACAACTGAGGATTAGTAGACATTTCAGCGACTAAAGAGTTTTGAGAAAAAAAAGTTTGAAAATGAGGAAAGCAAACAAGAGCCCACTTTTCAGCCTGTCTCCTTTTTATCCTAGGCTTGTAGTATGTCAAAAAAGGAGAGAAAAGGAAAGAGTACTTTGCAATAGATTCTTATTCGCGCAATAGTTCCTTTCCCTCCGCTGACATGCAGCTTGCTTCCTTGCGATGTAGAAACTGGCGCATTCCAGGATAAAAAAGAACGCGAAAAAAATATCCCCTCATCCCCCAAATAAAAAGATGAGATGGGGGAAAAGGATCAACCTTTTCCATGTCCAGAGTCTGGGAAGAAGAAAAAAAGAGAGTAGGAAGCTAATTTTATTCTAATATCCTTCACCCCATTCCTGCATCTCTCTTTTTCCGTATCTGAATATCCTTGATCTACACTTACTCCTTTCCAACTGTAAAGTGAGCAAGAATCACGTTGTATCCCTAAATTTTTACCTATGTGCACTGCCTCTTACGTGGAAATTAATGGCTTTGGGCAATAAAGAGATTAGCAGATCTATTCATTGCCTTTTTTGAATGGGTATCACATGGATAAGTTGGATTCCTGTTTTCTGAATTGACTCTGACTTTGTTCTTAATACAACCTTTTTCTCCTTTTTTGTGTTCGCGCTTTCTCTTGGATTGTTTTGTGGTATCGGCGGAACTCTTCGGCAACTGCCACAATCCACAAAAAGCTCACCATGTTCGGCTTTTTTCTTTTGCTTTCATCATCGTGCCGCAAGCAATGTATATGTGCATATACATTGCTTACATTAAATCTGCCCTTTCTCACCTGCTTCACAAGTAGGCGGTGCCTCGCCTTCCTTTATCGCGATTGAGAAAGGGGAACTTTTAGGCAAGGATTTTGTATGACAATTAGACCACATGAGTATACTGCATTGGCTCCTTTTGTCTGTTCCTGTAAAAGGCCGTCACGCTGTCTCACTACCGCAGCCACTTTCTTTTGCTCTCAACTAGTAGTCTCTTTTTCTATCCAATAGTAGGCGCAGAATGCCTATCGTGTTAGACAATGTCCTTCTTTCTCTCTTGTCCGAGTTGCTCTCTTTAGAGAATAGATAATGACCCGACCACGCGCACATAAGGTCAGCTGTATTAATGTCCTTTTCTTTGTTTCCATTTGCGCTCTTTGTGCTTGTGCAAATTCCTAGTACTTAGAAAGTCATGCCACTTGGTAATTGTAATGCCATTAAGGAATACCGAGAGCGAGGCGTGTGTATTGTAAAGGATAACAAAAGGCTTTGCAATTGCCTATATCGCCATAGGAGGAAAGGGATTTTAATTGAGGTTTAGCCTAAATGTAATGTGGATTGGCAAAAAAGCAGGTGTTCTATTCTTCCTTCTTGTTTCGGCGCTTTGAAGTAGGGCATTGTATGTGTATGCACTATCTGCAACCACGCCTAAATTTCTTGTCACTTTCTTGTCACTTTTCTTGTTTCTTGTGCTTGTTTATTTGCTGCATTGTCTTAAACAAGTGAGACTACGTAACAATGTAAAAAATTTCTTACTCGGTGCCATGAACTTCAAACATGAGCGGCATTCCGTTACCTCAGCAACTCTACTCTTCTATGAATCCTAATTGTGGATACACCTTTCCTTTCTTGCCATTTTTCTACACTATCTCTTTACATTTAAAAACGTAACCATTTTGGCACCCTTTCTCGTATTCACTGCCATAGCCTTTACTCGAGAACCCCCGTTTACTTTGCCTGCAAATAATTGAGTTACGGAAAATACGCCAATTGCCCTACTATCAAAATGCCTGGCCCAAACGACCGTGACTATCCAACCATTGATCCACGCGGCGGATTGTCGCCTGAAGAAGCCAGGTACTATGGCTTTTCGACCGGCTAACCATAAATCTGTATTTTTCTGTACTTGTCAACCATTTTTTGGATTAGTGTCTGTTTGTACTTTTAATTCTATCTCTACAAGCCATTCACACACGTACCAACACTTTTAAGTGCTTTAATTGAGTTTATTTAAAAGGTGGCTATAGAGCATTACAAAAAAGATAAACATATATGTGGCAAGTTCTAGAACCCTGATTATGCCCGGACTATGTACTCGCGAGATTCCTCAGATGATACTCCGCCATTTGCATCGCGTGTGTCAATATCGCGCGCAGGACGCATAGACTTTGCTCTTGTGCTTGAAATCTTGTTCATTGGATGGTATAGTCGGAATTTGGCGCTGCTTTGATGTAGCTGTGGAATAAGTAGAGATAAGATGAGTTCTTGGTTTGTTTGTTGGTCGCAACTCTTGTCCTCGAGATTCCAGATGAAACCTTTTATACTCCAAATATTACAACCAAACCTATCTTTCTTTTCTTTTTTTTGCGCTGCTACTCTGTGAATGCTTTGATCTCTATTATTGCCACAATAGCCAACCATATCGGATTTACATGACGTTACAGCAAGATTCAATCATCAGACTCTCTTCTTGCCAAGCGTCTTGAGCAAAAAGGTGTGAATATCTCGAGCCATGTACTCTTTTTACTCCCTGAATCACACTCAACTGTTGTCAGCAACCACCAGAAACATGACCTTAATTAAAAAGGAATACGCAGAACGAGACGCATGGTGTTAAACGTTGCATTTCTTCCGCCATGTCCACCAGATATTTGCACAATAACAACTGCTCTGAAACAGTGCAATAGAGCTCCATTTCTTCTTCAAGACAGCACTCAAGTGCCAACTAGCCACAGCTCTGTGCAGGCGCGTGTTCAGATTTTTTTGTATTCTTGTGTTTGCCAAAAAAGAAATCCATTGTTTTTGACTTCTGCATAGGGTCAACTGAACAGTCGCACACGGACAATACAACGCAAAGCAAATTTAAGCAGTTTGTGCAGATGTTCATCCCTCAAACTCTTTGAAAAGCCAAACGCAAGCCAACAACAGCACAATTACATTGAGCCATGTATCCTTCCTGGCGCCAAACATGGCACAATAACAGTTGCCCTTTTTCTACAATACCAAAGTACAAAATCAAATTCAATTGTAATGAAAATTACGCCGATTTCCGCCGAGGCTTTTGAGGCGATTACTGCACTGATTCGACATGCACCAAGTCATCCTATTCTTGAAGAGGATGCATGCACTAGAAAAAAGGCAAAGCAATTAAGTCTATTGCTTTAAAGGCATGTGCATACGCCTTGACTGCCTTTTTATTTACTTCAAAGAACCTTTGAAGTCATTCTTTTTGCTCTTGCCTTGACTGGCTTTTAAGAAAGAAGCACAGAGCGAGTATGTGTCTCTTTCCTATTGCATCCACTATCATTCCAGCCCAACAATAAATTCCTATCATGGCCATTCCCTGCAGAAATAGCCCTTTATTCTCTTTATTTTTTTGCTACCTTTTTTTAGCCAAGGAGTACCCATCAGCACTATTAAACAGACATATGCCTATTATGCCAGGGTATGTACATGCCAAAGCAATATGTTTTATTTGTTACCCACACCGGTAGTAGCTTGTCCTTGCTTCTAACTACTTGTTTGTAGTGCTTTAATTTGTAGCAATGCCAGAACGGCCATTGAGATAGCTATTGCAGCTACCAGCTGTCTATATATGGCAAACACCAACGCCTCTCGTAGTCACGCTCGAATAGACAATTATGTAAGCGCCGCCCATTTGCTACAAAACAGCTTAATTAATATCTAGTGTTTTGTGCTAACATATGCTTACTATTGATTGTGTACTTAGGTAAGCGTTGGTATGACCCTTGCCACTGGCCTTGCATCACACCAGCTCAACACTGGCGTGCCCGGCAGCTTGCTGTCGTTTGTGTCAATTGTTACCCTGGCTGTCGCTACAGTTGTTTGTAGTACCAGCAGCAACGCTCTTGCGATGGCTCACATTGCTCAGTGCGTCAATGCAGCATTATTTGCCTTGGAACCTAACTATCAGGTAGATGCCATTTTTAGCATTTTGATTCATGCGGCCGTTGCATTTGAGATGCTCACTCCTCTTACCAAGCAGGCCATTGCTCGCCACATCGGTGGTGTCTTGCATGTAGAGACCTTTAATAATATTAAAGAGTTTGAAAATGGCACCAGTGAGCAAGCCAGTGCAGTACATGCAAGTGAGTTTAAGGAGTAGGTAAGCCAGAGCCAGAACTTTTACGTTGACACAACTCAGAAATTCTTCTTGATCCGTGCTGTTCTGCGTGCATACAAGCGCGAGTTTGCGCTTATCCTTGCAGGTGTGATTGCTTGCCAATACGTGTTGGATTATCGTCTGCTATTGTTTGCTTGCATTCTTAAAATGTTTGTGGCAGACCATAGTGGTATTAATGTAGACACTGTTGGATAGCAGCGAGTATACTCGGCCAGATCGCGAATACGAGTTCATGATCATAATCTTGCGATTATGATTACAAGCGACTATGGCAGCGCTGTTTAAATATGGCGCTACGGGACATTAGTGGTGCGAGATCTCTTTAGTTATTTTAACTCGTATATTTAGGATAATTATATATAGGTCTATTCTAAACCCACATAGTACTATCTAACAGACACATTAAAACTTGTTGGTTTATGGTCTGTACTGGCATTGGCAAAGCAGGCAAAGCAGTACATTTTGTTCTCAAAAAAGAACATTCCGGTTGAGAAAATACGCTGTGATAATGGTAAAGACGCTTGACATGTACCTGGCCAAGGGCAGCAACGGACTTGACACGCAGACAATTCAACGTGCTAGCTCTGGTAGCTGGAGACTAAAAACAGCCATAAATGGTTTGTTTGATATTTCTGTCTTATCTTTTTCGGAGATATTTAGTATTTACATTGTGGTAACCAGGCTGGGATGGGGATCGATTTTGCCTGTTGTCATAGCTGTTGTGTATGTTTTTCTCCAAACCAGGCTTGATGTTTATGCCATGAAACTACAAAATGCTGCGACAGGCGCACTTGCACCAAAGTTCCAGCAAGGATATGCAAACATTTGCCAGTATATGAAGACAATCAAGCTCTATGGCTGGGAGTCGGTGTTTGTACATGAAATAGGCTTAGGCAAGGCGGAATATGTTACCCCGCCGCTTGTGTGGCTAGCAAAGTTTGCCATGAGTGCCCTCAATTCGTCCTTATCAGAGATTGCTGCGTCACTAGCTATTATCTCCCAACTTCACCCCGACAGCTCGCTTTCTTATGTGGAGTTGACTATAATACTGTCTTCTATGAGTTCGCTGGTGGCATTCACTAGGTCGTTGGGGTCCATCTCAGATCAGCTGAACTACATTGCCGAAACAGAGGCAGTATTTAAGCAAATTGTAGGTGCTCAGAAGGTAAACTATATTGTTCGCAAGACAGCCGCCAAGGACACTGCAGTCAAGATGAAAGACGTTGAGTTTAGCTGGGGAAAGGACAAGTTCTCTATTCGCTCGTCAGCTCTCGAAATCAAACAAGGGGAGTTTGTTGCTATTGTGGGTAAAGTTGGCTGTGGCAAGTCTTCTATCGTCTCCGCGCTGTGTGGCGAGATGCCACTGGTCAAAGGAGAAGCTTGCATCTTTGGAGGAATTGGATACGTCAGCCAAAAGCCTTGGATTATGAACGCGACTTTCCGCGAAAACGTGCTTCTAGGCAGTGAGTATGATGAAAAGCGGTATAACCAGATCATTGAAGCATGTGCCCTAGTTGAAGATCTTGCGCAAATGCCTGCTGGAGACATGTCTGAAATTGGACATGCGGGAATCAATCTGTCAGGTGGCCAGAAAACGAGGTTGGCATTGGCAAGGTAAGTGAGGCGAAAAAATGCTTTTCATATTGTTTTCAGGTGCCAACAGCTAACACTTCATTTTCTGTCCTTGTAATTTGTAGGGCCATTTACATGGAGGCAGATGTCTTTATTTTTGATGATTTGCTATCGGCGGTTGATGCCCATGTGGAAAGGCACTTGGTTGAGCATGTACTAGTTGGTAATGGTCTCTTGGCTGACAAGACCAGGATTTTGGTTACCCACGCCGAGCACGTTGTTCCTTTATGCGACAAGGTTATTACAGTTGAGCATGGCGACATCCTTGCAACTGTGCAGACAAAAATAAGCTATAATGGTATACCTGTCCAGGATTTGGCGTCCTCTGCCAAATCGACTGAAGCTGGCGCTAAGCCTTTTGTCCAAGAGACCAAGCCTGCTAAATCGAGTGAATTCACTGTAGCTCCCGAGCTTGACGTGCCTGCGTTTAACAGGAAAACACTATGGAAGTATATTACTTTAAGTGGCTATGCGAATGTCGCTGCAGCTATTGTCCTCCAGTTTGTGTTTTCTTACTGCTTCTACTATGTGGAAAACCTGCGCATGGAAATAGTAAAGGGCGCTGGTACAGAGTTAATGGCATCAGCCCTAAAGAGATATCTAGTTGCCCACGCTGCTGTCGCTATTATGAGACACCAGATTAGCAGTGTTTCTAAGCTAATAAACAGCCGCCTGTGGTCTGACAGAGTGGACATAAAGATGACCAACATGATTGTCAAGGCGCTGCTGTATACTCCTCTGCCCGTTTTTGAGCGCATGTCAAAGGGGACACTGGACAATCTAATGCACTATGATGTTATGCTTGCATCACTGCACTTGCCGCCAGTCTTCTGCTACCGAGTTTATGAACTATTTAACGCATTCAATTCGCTGCTTCTGGTTATTCGCACTACCCCTATTTTGCTAATATCCTTGATTCCATTGCTGTTCATCATGCGGCTAATCAGCAAGAGACAAGCGAATGCACAAGAGGTTATTATCAAATTAGCACAAGGCGGTGGCTCCCTGAAGCGGGAAAGTGTCCTCCAAGAAATCCTAGCTGGAAAGGATGTCATGAGAGCACATGATAAAGTAGACCACTATATTGGCAAACTAGTTGAAGCAAGTGCCAAAGCAGCAATTCTTGAGAGCAATTCTATGCGGATTGCCACTCTAAAGCTGCGAATTGAAGAAGCTGTCATAGAGGTCCTCCACATATGCATACTAGCATATTGCTATTGTGCCAGATTGAACAACCCACACTCATTTGGTCCCGGCAATGTGGACATGATGATGAGGCTCAGTGGGTCGACGCTCACCAAGCTTTCCTCTCTATCATTTAGTGATATCGGTATTACGGTGTGTCTTCCAAGCCTCTCACGATTCTTTGTGTACACGGAACAGCTTGAACAGGAAGCGCCACATGAAATTAAGGAGACTCAGCCATCAGCCAGCTGGCCAGCGCAGGGAGCCATAGAGTTCCGAGGATATAGCATGCGGTACAGGTCCGAGCTAGACACAGTGCTTGATCAGCTATCGTTTACGGTTAACGGCAAGGAGAAGGTGGGTATTGTCGGGCGCACTGGTGCTGGAAAGAGCTCGCTGACCTATGCGCTTTTGCGCCTTGTAGAGCCAGCAGCAGGCAGCATCTTTATTGATAGCATTGACATCAGTACAATTGGGCTACGAGCCCTAAGATCTAACATCAGCATAGTGCCACAAGATCCCGTGTTGTTTGAGGGCACTATCCGCGACAACCTTGATCCCAAGCACGAATACACTGATGCACAGGTTTGGGAGGCAATTGAGAAGGCAAGGATTGGCCACTTGCTAACAACACCCACTGGAGCGTTTGATTCAAGTGTTCAGCCGAGTGGCACCTCCCTAGTGGGGAATCCTATTGGCAAATGGATAGCCGGAGTGGGGCTTGATAAGTGGGTTACTCTTAATGGCGCAAACTTTAGCGTTGGCGAAAGGCAGCTACTGAGCCTGTGTCGCGCTCTATTGTGGCAGAGGGCCATTCTTATCATGGACGAAGCAACGGCTAATATCGACTCTGCAACCGATCAGATCATGCAAGCAGTCATTCGTGAGCAATTCAAGGACAAGACAGTGCTGACAATTGCGCACAGGCTCAATACGGTGATGAGCTGCGACCGGATTCTTGTGATGGACGCTGGCAAGGTGCAGGAGTTTGACTCGCCCAGCGAGCTACTATCTCGCGACAGCCAGTTTTCGCGCCTCGTAGAGAGCATGAAGTTTAACGAAAAGACCATAGAGTAAATAATAGTTACATTGAGTAGTGCATAAGAATGGAATAATATAGCAAAGTGCTCAATGCAAGAATGCCTGTATTAGAAGCCCGTCGTGGCAGAGGACGATGATAAATCCAAAGAGTCACAGGCAGGCAAAATAACCTCGTTGACAATGCTGTCGCCAATACTCGTATCAATGTCCTCCTTGATGCGGGCCTTGTAAAATGCATCCAAATCCAGCTTGGCCTCGTTGAATGAACGATAGATGCTCATGTATTGGCGGACCCATTTGGATAGGCGCTCCACGTTCCATCGCTGAGCAAAGCGAGACTCCAGCATGATAATAGCACCCCAGTCCATCTTGTGGCGCAAACACCGACCAAGCGCCTGATTGATAGCACGGAAGGCCTGGATATCGTACCACTTTGATCCGTTAAGCAGCACCCCTCGACTAGGGTTGTTTCGATCAGGAACCGAGCGGTCATCATTATATTGCCGCTTTAAAATGACCTTTACGTCCTTGAAGGCCGGATAGGGAATGCCAATGTTGACGACCGTTCGACAGAAATGGTCCGAAAAGTCGATTCCCTCTGATACCTTGCCGCGGTACACAGCAAACATAATGGCACCTCGGAGAGCGGGCCGGCGGCCAGGCGGGCGGTTCTTGGCAAGGCTGTCTCGATAGGCGGCCAGCAGTTTATCAAATTTCTCCTTTGAGCCGCCCTGTGGCTCAACAAAAACGCGCTTGTGGGCTTCAATCTCGCTTAAGCACTCGGTGGCTTTCCAGCGAGCCATCAGCTTGGCCAACAGAGAGTAAGAGGGCACAAAGACGAGCATCCCATCGGGCGAGCGAGCCACTATATTGGCAATGGCATTGCCAACGTCGTCCTGGAACGTAAGAAGATCGACGTTTTTGTACTTGCCTTCGAGCAATTCGCCCGACGACCCGCACTCGACGGCTAGGGCACGGAAGCGCTGAGAACTAATGACGTGGTTGGCTTCTAGTGTGCTGGAGAACTTTACTTGCAGCTCTGACGCATAGCTGTCAAGTGGAGAAAGCGTACCACTGGTCAACACGATTGTACGAGCCTGAGCGGTAATCTCGGAAAAGACGATGCCGGGATTGAGCGCCCAAAAGGCCAGTACATTGACGCACTCGGAAGCTTGCAAATCAAGCCCAATCTTTCGCCTCTTTCGTCGTGGCCTGTGGTTGGCTCTCGCAGCCGCCGTGTCAGCTTGCACGAGCTGGGATTTAGACTTGCGGATGCAGGCCACACGGTAATCCTGACGGAATGGACTATCAGGAGCCAAGTGGCCCAAGACACGCAAGAGCTGCTCAAGTAGCCGCATAGACCCCGACGACAAGTGCCTATAATCCTCCGCTTCACTCTGCTCCTGAGCTGTGTGATACTCTTCTTCGCGGCGCAGCTTCTCCTTTCTCGAACGCACATCCTTGATATACCCCTCAATGACCGAGTAGGCAGCCTGCAGCTGGCTCGCAAAGAGCGGCGACAGCATTATACGATCCAGCAGGGCGTCCAGCGACTCTCCGCTGCGTGGCCACACGGCGGTCTGCGTGTCAAATTCGGGGTATTCGTAGGGATGATCCGAGTCCCTGAGCCAATTGACTAGGGTTGAGGCCAGAGTCCCCACTAATTGGTGCTCGCTGACTAGTGTGAGGCATTCAACCATCATTCGGCACTCCATAGCTATGATGTGGAGCTGCTCGTCGGTAATTTCCAGGGACCCAGAGTCGCGAGCGGCGTTCTCAACATTATGGGCTTCATCGAGGATAACCACGTTGCCCTCGAGCTCTACTCCAGCCGAGGCTCGTACGCCGGGGTCGAGGATATAGTTGTATGGGCAAAAGACCAGGTTGGCCGAGCTCGCCAGCTCACGAGCGGCAAAATAGGGGCAGGCACGGGTTTCCCTTCCCAATGACTCGATATCTTCCAGATCCCAGATCTCCAGCTCGCCCTGGCGCTGCAGCTTCTTATGAGCTAGGAGCCTCCGGTAAACGCGGTGTGGACCACACATAGAGTCATCGACTAGCTTGCGACATTCTTCGTCGACAGATGCTGATTTCTTCGCTTCTCGGTTAATGCATGTCTGGGCTCGACTGCCCAATACGGCGCTGCGTAGGCGGTAGGGCGTCTTTCGGCGCAACTCGTCGACTAGCTGAGAAACTTGCTTATGGGTTCTAGTGCCAAAGTAGATGCGCGGAATGGTCTTTACATGGGCAGCGTTCTGCAAGTAATCCCGCAACTTGTCCAATTCGGCAGCGCTGAGTCCATTGGGGGGCGTGGTTTTTGCGTGGTTGGTGATGAATTGAACAGTCTCGGGCAGGTAGTGGAGAGCCAGACTCAATTGCAAAGCGGCTGGCAGGTCGGATCCATGAGCGGCTGGCAGGTCGGATCCATGATCTGACTTGGCTTTTGGCTCAATGTCCGGGATAGCCTGGTTCGTACGTTCCGTCGTCAGCTCATCAAGGGTAGTGCCCGAATGATCGATAGGCTTAGAGCCCTCCTCCTTGGCGGAGGGAGCCTCGGCAAGAGCGCCATCTGGGCTGGCGGCGGCTAGGAGCTGTCTGACAAAGGCCATGGAGTTGTGCTCGGCGTACTTGCGGATGGTCTGTCGCACGTTGGCCTGAATGAGTCGGTGCTTGGCTTCAAATGCCTGCCGCCAGGCCAGCACCGCGCACAGGAGCGCTAGGGACTTGCCTGATCCGGTGGGGGACTCGATCATTGTGTTTTGCGAGGAGTTTAGGGCTCGGATCATGTGGTTCATCATGCCTAGCTGGGACGGGTAGGGCTGGAAGGGAAAGTGGACGGGGATTCCGCTGATAAGGTAGGTTTTGTGGGCAATGCCATCGACTATTCGGATGGTCTGCGCGGCTGCTGCGGAGGGCGCTGGTGGCTGGGGCATGAGGTCTGGCTTGGAGTCGACGTCTGGCTTGGAGTCGACGTCTGGCTTGGAGTCGACGTCTGCGCTCGATGGCACGGTGTCCGGAGGTTTGGTGTCGATTCGGGCATGGGGAGAGACATCGGGCGGTGCTTCTGTCGCGGCCGGCGCAGGAGGCGACATTTGAAACAGAAAATGGAGGGGAATTGAGGGGCAAAAGAGGCAAGGGCGAAAAAAAGCAACACTTCTTCTGTCGGATATATCAGCCAATTAGGCGATCAGCTTTTCATACATTCTGGGATGTGGCGTCAAAAGCATCGGGACGCGCGTTTATGCTTTTCTTTTCTTTACTTTTTTTCATTTTATGCTTTAAAAGAAACATTTCATTTTTTGCGCATGCATTCGCAAACACCAGCAGTGGCGTACCGGCAGCCGCGGCTGGCGTCAATTAACGATTCGACACCTAAGCAGCAGCAGCAGCAGCAGCAGCAGCAGCAGCAGCAGCAGCAGCAGCATGCCCAGAGCCCCCGCCCGGCAGCAGCAGCGGCTGGGGGCTTCATTGCCGAGGACACCTTTGGGTACTTGGCTGGCGGGCCGTGCAACCGGTTTGCGCTGGCGCTCAAGTCGGGGCTGGACAACGAGATCGACTGGGCGTGCGCGCGGCTGGCGGCGGCGACGCACCAGGCGCCCGAGTCGTGGTCGCTGAAGACGCACGCGCCGTTCCTCGTCGAGGCGGTGCTCGGCGTGCTGGAGCGGTCGCGGCGGGAGCTGCTGGCGCACGGCGGCTCGGGCGGCAGCGGGGGCTCGGGCGGCAGCGGCGGCTCGCGGGGCGGCGGGCGGCTCGGGCACGCGCAGCTCACGGGCACGGGGCGCGCGGCGGGCGGCTCGCGGGCGGCGCGGCGCGCGGGGCTCCTGGCGACGGCGCTGTTCAACATGGCGCAGGTCGGCGACAACGCGGCGGCCATGGCGCAGGACCTGCGCGTGGCGGTCGAGTGCACGCAGTGGCTGCGCGCGTTCCGCGGCGGCACGGCGCACGCGGGCGTGCAGGCCGAGCTGCTGGACGTGCTGGACGTGCTGCTGCCGCTGGCGCCCGAGCCGGCGCTCGACGGCGCGCCGGTGCGGCGGTGGCCGGCGGGCGGCGCGTCGGGGCTGGACGCGCTGGCGCTGGTCGAGGCGTGCCTGTGGGAGCAGCTGGTGCGCGTGGTGTGCGAGTCGCCCGAGCGCAAGCTGGTTGTCGGCGCCGTGCGCGTGCTGGTGCAGTCGGTGTCGTGCCACCCGCAGCTGGCGCGCGAGCTGCTCGCCCTCAGCGCGCCGCCCGCGCCCGGCGTGTGCGTGGGCGCCGCGCTCAACGCGCGCCTGGCCGAGCTGGCGCTGGCGCCCGACGCCGAGCTCGTCGGCGCCTGCCTCGAGCTGCTGCTGAACACCGTGCGCCTCGAGGCCATGGCGCAGGCTCTCGACGAGGAGCTCGACGCCTTTGCCCGCCGCAGCGCCGCCGCTGCCGCTGCCGCAGGGGGCCCCCGCGTGCTCAAGCGCCGCAGGCGCCCCCGCGCCGACTCCCCCGAGCCGCCCGCCGACTCGGGCGCCCAGACCCCCGTCTTCGGCCTCAGGCCGCCGTTGCGGCCCGCCAGCGCCGCCGCCGCCGGCTCCGGCTCCGGCTCCGGCTCCGGCTCCGGCTCCGGCTCCGAGCCCACCATGCTCCCCGACGGCCTGGCCGCCCTCATATCGCTGGTGCTGCAGCAGTGGGCATCGGCCCTGTGTCCCCCCCAGCCCGCGTCGTCGCTGCCCCTGGACAGCCCCGCCAGAAATACAGCACCAGCACCAGCGGCAGCGGCAGCGGCAGCAGCAGCAGCACCAGCCGCTAATCGCCCCCCGACAGAGCCCGAGCTGCGGGAGGCCTGCACCTGGGTCCTGCTCAACTACGAGCTGGCCCCGCAGCAGAGCCACCCGCAGCCGCCCTACGTGGCCGTGGCCGACATATTCAACCGCTACATCATCGCCAAGCACGGCCAGACCGTGCCGCGCATCGGCCGCGCCCTGAACCTGAGCGAGATCGTGCGCGTCGTCGCCGCCGTCTTCCCCAAGGCCACGCTGCAGCAAATGAACTCGAAGATCGCCCCCCAGGGCTCGCCAGAGTCCCTGGCCGCCCTCTATCTGAGACCAAAGTCCCAGAGCTGCACTCCCATCCCTGCCCTCCACGTCGAGCCTCCTGCTGCCCAGCCCGCCGCGCCTGACGCCGTTGCCCCCAACTCCTGTCTGTGGCTGGGCTGCGGCGCGGCCTTTGCTAGCGAGAGCGAAGCCCTGGCCCATATTGCCGCCCATATCAGTAGCGCTGACGCCTGTCGGTGGCGCTCTTGCAACAGAATCCCCGCCAGCCAGGACATTGGCCCGGCTGAGCGCGAGCGCTGGATCGCGCGCCATGTGCTTGCCCATGGCCCGTTCTTTAAGGACCCGGCGGCGCCGGCGCCGGCGCCGACGCCGATGCCGGCAGCGGCCGAATCTGAGAGGAAGGCGGAGGGCCTTCCTGTCGATATGTTTGCGCTGGCAAAGTCGATGCGCGAGGAAAAGTCGCGCATGCTGCTGGATGTCTCGCCGCTGTTTGCCAATGGCTATGTGCCGCCGGACCACCACGCCCATGAGGCCGTCCTCCGCCTGGTCATGCAGGGCATTGGCCTCATTGATCAGCTGCAGACCTGGGCTGACAGAAGAGAAGGCCTACGCGGCCTCCAGGACAAGGCCCGCGTGTGGCGCAATGCTGACGAAGTGCTTGAGCGCTTGGTCTTTGTCGCTGCACAGCCCTTGCCTTCTACTCACTTTGCCATGCGGTTACTAAGCGTCTTGCGAATCACAACAGACTAGCTGCTCCCCCCCCCCCATATTTTATTTTGTGGGCTCTTTTTTCTATTTTTTCTATTTTTTCTCTTTTTTTATTTGGGAGGCATTAAATTTGTTTTTATTCTTTGCGATGCCGCCTAGATCTTCTTCCGCGCGTGGACGCCGCGGCAAAGCGGCTCCTCAGAAGCCGAGAGCCACAGCTAATGCCTCCGAGATGGACGACATCGAGGTCCTAGCCAACAAACTCTGGCTGGGCGATAAGCGCTGGTCGGACGAATCTGTAGTCGATATCATGCGCGTGCATATCGTTGGTAAACACTACGCACGATCCAGCCTACAGACATTGGAGCGCCTGCAGTATTTTGAGCTGTACCTCTGGGCCAACTTTGCTGCCCTCGATGACTCTCTGGTGTCTGACGCGCACATCATGTCCATACTGCTGATGATCAACGAAAAGCACCGGCAGGGCGTCATCGCCTCCCTGTGGGCTACTCTGGAGGAGGGCCGGGTCTTTGGGAAACTGTTTGATCGAGTGGCGCGTATGGCTTTGGAGCTTCTGTCTGCTCGCGATAAGGCAGTGGGCTTGGTGGATGGCTTGTCGGCACGGTCCGTGGTGGTGCAGTTTCTTATCGCATGCTTTGGCAGTCTGGAGACCGAATGTGTGCGCAATGCCTGTATGCCCGTGGCATCGCTTTCGCTGTGGGAGCATATCGACGATACGCGCGCCCTGGTTGAGGCCGAGTTTGGGCGGATGCCGCAGCTGCGCAAATTCGCTAAACACCTCAAAAAGAAGAAACCGGGAATCGTCGGTGATTTGCTGCCTGCCTTACTCCGCGACTTCATCGCCCTTATGTTTGCTGAAGACGGCGGCGTGGAGACACTGGCATACTGCACGAAATTGGTCGAACTCTTGGTTGACCTTGAATCCCAGCTGGCCACTAGACGCTATGTCAACCTTTTGTTGGTGGACTACGAGGTACTAGATCTGTGCCGGCTTTCCGAGTGGTACCGAGTGGGCACTAATGCGGCGGCTGCAGCGGGTGAGAGGAGGTTCCGTGATATGGTTGGGATGCTGCGTGAGCGCGTGTATTTCCAGGTCAACGATGTTTCGGGGCTCGCCATGACTGAGGCCGAGGCCAAGGACCGGCATTACCAGCGAGTGGCTGAGCTGCAGTTGATTGCCTTCAGGGAATTCCCGCTTGAGCTCGAGGCCTTGGCTTTGGCCAGCATAGCATCGCTGAGCAGCGATGGCATTTTGGCTGCGCATCTGGAAGCATTGGATGACGCTGGACTACACAGGCTGGCGGCGCATGTCGGCATCCGTACCCGCTCTCTTTTGCCTACTACGGCTGGCGACCTTGTTCAGGAGGATGGCGTGTATGGGCGGGAGTTTATTTTGCGCGCGTTTGTTGAGCGGTACCGGATACGGCCTACGGTGGCTGACCAGGTACGCGAGATCTCGCCATACCCGAACGAATCGCTGCTGTTCTCCGAGATCATTACTGAAACCGACCAGTACACTAGACAGCCGCCTCTGGAGACCATTGGGTACCCGGTTTTGGCCGTGCCCAAGCTCAATCTCCAGTTTCTGACTCTGCACGACTACTTGGCGCGCTGCTTTGAGCTGTATCGGTTAGAGTGCGCATTTGATATCAGGGAGAATATTGAGGACGCTGTTCGTCGATTGCAGCCGACTGAGGCTGGGGGCTTTGATGGGTGGGCTAGGATGGCTATGCCCATGCATTCGTTCAACGTGGTTGATGTGCAAAAGCCAAGGGTCGGCGAACGGGCTCCCTCAAAGGTGCGAGCTGATATCTGTATAGATTTGAGCAACTACGCCGAGTCTATAAAGGCGGAGTGGGACGCTGAGGTGCGCCCACGCGATGTGCTGATACTCTTTGGCATCGCCGCCAATGGGAGTGTCCAGTGTGTGCGTGGATGTGAGGTCGAGTGTCGCTTGGATATTAACGGCAAGCCTATTGACGACTTTGCTGGTGGTAAACCCTCGGGTACTCTGAGGAATCTGCGAGTTCTGCTCGATACACATCAGCATCTTTTGGATCTCGCGACAGACGTCTACGGATCGCTCAATGTTGTTATGCGACGGAAACCGCAGGAGAATAATTTCAAGGCAGTGCTTGAAACCGTTCGCGACCTGATGATCTCGCAAGAGTCATTGCTTCCGGACTGGCTGGCATCCACGTTCCTCGGCTATGGCGATCCCTCGGCTGCCTTGGTTCGCGGACCCGGGTCTGTGTATTTCGGCGATACCTTTGTGTCTGCCGACCATGTGCGCGAGGTCTTTGCTGACGAGTACCCGGATATCGTGTTTGAGGACGAGCTGGTGCTTGGTAAGCCGTGCGTTATCGAGTTTCCGCCTGAGGAGGCTGGCGGTAGCTTGCGAGTGACTAGTCAGCGTGCTATGGACTATGGGCCTATGGAGTCGGTTCGGCGGAGGGAAAACACCGTGAGGTTTACGAGCGCCCAGGTGGCTGCTATCCGGTCGGCGGCACAGCCTGGACTGACCCTGGTGGTGGGTCCGCCTGGTACGGGCAAGACAGACGTGGCAGTCCAGATTATCAGCAACCTCTACCATGCTCATCCGCGGCAGACCATACTCCTACTGACGCACTCTAACCAGGCACTTAACCAGCTGTTTGAGAAAATCATTGCTCTCGACATTGAGCCACGCCACCTCCTGCGGCTGGGCCACGGCGAAGAGGATCTCGACTCGGAGGAACGCTACTCTAAAGCTGGCCGCGTTGAATCGTACTTGGACCGCCGCCGCGAGTTGCTCGATTTGGTGCAAAAGCTGGCTGAGGCCCTTGACATTCCAGGAGACTTTGGGTATACTTGCGATAACGCCCGGTTGTTCTTCATCGCTCATGTGAGGATGCGCTGGGAGCCCTACTATCGGCGCATTACTGGTGGCGCTGGTCTCGATGATGTTGTTGGGGGTTTCCCGTTTACCAAATTCTTTGATTTGGATACGCCGCTGTTTGCCTCTGCGGACCTGGCAGCGGCTATCCGTGTTGCCGAGGGCTGCTACCGCTACATTGAGAGCATTTTTGACGAGCTCGGTGATATTCAGCCCTTTGAGTTGCTGCGCAATAATGCTGAGAGGTCCAACTACTTGCTGACCAACCAGGCGCGGATCGTTGCTATGACTTGCACACATGCGGCGCTTAAACGCAGGGAGCTGATTAGGTTGGGGTTCCGCTACGATACGGTGGTTATGGAAGAGGCGGCGCAGGTTCTGGACATTGAGACGTTTATCCCGCTCACCCTCCAGAGCTCCAAGGGCCGCAGTCTGAAGCGACTGGTGATGATTGGTGACCACAATCAGCTGCCACCGGTGGTCAAGAACTCGGGACTACGGGCGTATGCCAATATGGAACAAAGCTTGTTTACTAGGATGGTGCGCTTGGGCGTGCCCTATGTGGAGCTGAATCGACAGGCGAGAGCACGGCCAGAAATTGCGTCGCTCTATAGATGGAGGTACAGGGAGCTGGAGGATTTGGAATCGGTGGTTGGAGGGTTCCCGAGTAAAAATGCGGGATTCGCATCTACCTTCCAATTCGTCAACCTTGCTGGCGAGGAGTCTGAGCCCAGTCGCTATTTCTACCAGAACTTGGATGAAGCCGAATTCTCTGTCGCCATTTACCAGTATATGCGGCTGTTGGGCTATCCAGCAGAGCGGATCGCTATTCTGACTACATACAACGGACAGCTGGCGCTTATTCGCGATGTTCTGGATCGTCGCTGTGGGTGGCATTCATTTTTCGGCGTGCCTCGTGTGGCTACTGTGGATCAGTTCCAGGGGCAGCAATCGGACTACGTGGTTTTGTCGCTGGTTAGGACTCGTGGTGTGGGACATTTGCGCGATTTGCGTCGACTCACTGTGGCTTTGTCTCGGGCGAGACTGGGCCTTTATGTGATTGGCTATCGACGCATGTTTGAGACTTGCTTTGAACTGCAGAGAGCCATAGGGGGGCTATTGGCTAATGGCGATAAATTGACTGTTTGTCCCGATGAGCGGTTTGGAGAGGACTTGGATTCGCAGAAAGTGGTGGTTGAGGGAGTAGAGGATTTTGGACAGCTGGTTTTTGACATGACAAAGGAACTATTGGTTGATAGTGAGTAGGATGTTATTGTGTCAAAAAAAAAAAATTAAATGAATCGATTTTTTTTCCTGCAGATGCAAGGTACAAGCGCATCCACTTTAATAGATGACCTGCATGATATCCAGCATGGATTGGATGGGGGTGAGAATGAGAAAGGAAAAAGAACCTTATTCAAAAAATAAAACAGAAACTCTCTTCTTCTCTTCTATTTTCTCTGATCTTTTTTATTTCCTATGGTTTTCTCTATTTATAACGATTCAGACTACTCTGTAATGAGTAGAACGGCATACGGTGTATTCTGGCAAACAATAATACCACGAACTTCCACTCAATATTTCTTACGCGATAATACCGGTCGTCCCGATAACCTAGTCCTAATAGTTTCTGAATATGGCTTGTTTTACGGCGAGATTGCCGAAGGTCACCATGTACGAGTGAAAAGTGGCAACTGCATCTCTTATCACGGCACTGTGGGTATGGTTGAGGACTATTTTGCTGAGCAGGTTTTTGCTAGTGATCTCGAAGAGTATAAAGTCGGAAAACAAGAACTAATGGAAAAAGTCGCAGAAGTCAACGGATCTTTGAGTATAGAGAATGTATAGAGAATGATTAGAATTTTTTTTTTACTGGGCTGCTTTGATTCCCCTTTTTTGCAATAGGTTGGATCATGAAAAGAGAGAAAAGAAAAACAAAGGAATTCCTTTTTTGCAAAAGGGATCTTTTCTATTTACGAAAAAAGTAAAAAGTAAATTTTTTTTCCTTTTTTATTAAAGCAAACATGTGTCCTTTGAGCATTACTTTTTACAATGTACTCCACAAAGCATTAAGATGGTCCAGAATGAAAAAAAGCCAAGCAAAAAATTGTGTATTTGAAGAGGATAAGAACAATCCTTTTGCTTCTCATCTCCATTATTTTCTATTCTTGCATTTTTTTTTGTTTTATTATTTTATTTTTGGCACTACGACTCACAATTACACTATTTTCAAACCCGCACACTAATTGAAAAAAAATGCATGCCAAAACTGTCTCTGCTCTGATGCTCGTATCCGCCATGGGCATAACCGGATTCGCTCAGGATGTTGGCCAAGTGAACTTTAACCCCAATATCCCTGATGTCCCCAAAGTCCCCGAGATTGGCAACCACCCTGAGGGCGTGAGTGTCCTAGGCAGCGTTGATGATATTCCTCCCATCGATAATATCAACTATGGCGAAGCAAACTATCCCAAAAATGAAATAGAAATCAATGGTGACCAGGACAACCAAGGCAACAAGGATAACCAAGGCAACAACGGTGACAAGATCGAAAATGGCGACAAAGGCGAGGAATCTTACACCTGTACTACTACGATTGTAGTCACTGTCACAGCTTCCCATACGCTACCGTACTGCGATGAGACTACGACCAAATCTAAATCCAAAGCATCCAGCAGAAGCGATGACGATGATAGCGATGACGATGATGATAGCAGCGACAGCGACAGCAATAGCTCCTCAAGCGAAACGTCCGAATCGGGTGCTACCTCTATTGGCGTGTCTGCACTATACTCGCTTGCTATTGCGGCTGCTCTGGCTGCTGTCAATGCTGCATTGTTCTAAACCTTGAGAAAAGCTACAGTAGCTATTAGAGCTAGCCTTTTATAAGCAACCAATAAATACACAAAACTGCTCTTAGTAGCAAGTGTTTCTGTGTGAATACACTAGAGGAGAAAATGAGGAGGCGGTGGTAGCCGTTGATCTTATGACAACTAATTGAACATGACAAAAGACACATGTGCCCAAATCAATGAGTGCAACAGCCACCTTCCTGAGGCTTCTAGTTTCGCCTGACCAGGCTACTTACTTTATCTACCCCTCCTGTTATTTGTCTTGTAGCTCATGAGTGATGCTTGCCATCTAGCTGTGGTTGCGCTCGGAGAAAACTTGTTTTGCGGCAAATTAGGCTGTATGCCAGCCACACAGCAACATGCATTGATGTACACAAAAAAATAAAAGTAGCTGTCATTCATCCAGTTCTATTCCGAACAAGGCATGAGATGCAATAGCGATAAAACGGTGTAGAAATCAAGAGGAGGCGCATGTACAAGAGTTATTACATTAAACAATGCAGTTCAATTTATGCTCTTGAGAAGAAAGGGATGCATGCATACAATGCCACATAAAAAAGCTTCTCTTCAGTGATAGGACTCAAATAGTGCAAAGAAAAAAAGTGCCACACAAGCCACCTGCCCCTTCCGGCTACACTAGACGGAGCAAACCTCCAACGGCTAGTTGAAAAACAGAAAACCAAAGAAATGGGTGTCAAAGCAAGTAGGAGGCTCGGGTGCTCACACCTCATAGTTTCCTGCAAAGGTAATAGGGTGGCGGAGCACGAATTGTCCATTTTCCCTATTCATTTTCTAAAAATGTCAGGGGCGCATGCTTCCCCTGCATCCATGATTCAGAAAAAAAACAGAAAAGATTGACTAGTCTCACCCGCAACAACTTTTTTTATCCTTACAGCCACAATTGTAACAGTGTAGGAAAAGAGTATGTTGTCGCCGCCTCTGTGATAGGCACATGCCACCTGTACACAGAGTGTGCGTATATGAGTCCCCCCACCGTGAATAGAACATAAGTACCCCCCTCTTTTTTCTATCTTGTGCACGAGGCGTGTAATTATTCTGAATGACAATGCTAAAAAAACAGGGAAGGCCCGAGTTAGCTGCAACAACAAGAAAATGAAGACAGGGCATGTGTCCGGGACGCAATGCAAGAAAGAGATGCAATAAACGGAAGCACAGTTAAAAAATTTTTCAATACTTGCTTGTATATATTAGAAGTAGTGCCCATGCCAACGAAGAGTGGTGCTCCTCACCTTATCGCAGCAAACCCCCTCTAGTCGGCTCTAGTTTCTTCTAACACACAACAAAACCAATAATGGAGCACGCCTGTTGTATGCCTTGCACTCTAACGGATACTATGCGCGTGTCCTGGTCGGCAGCAGGCTGGGTGTGCCAGGACTGCCGGAACGTGTACTACACTTTCGAAGAAGTGGCCAGCCACTCTGCCAACTGCCCCGGTCCTGGCTGACTAATTTTTTCTACGCTACATCTCTCTCTTTTTGTAAAGCACCTCTTTTTCTATCTTTTCAGGCAGACCCTATATCTGCGTTATACTGCATTCAACCTCAAGTAGCTTTTCACACCCAAAAGCAGAGTGTTTAAACATGATTTTATTATAAAAAAACTAGTAAGAGACAAGAAACAAAATGTCGCTACTGCGACTTTTTACTTTCACTAGTATCAGCTTGTGCATCAAACACCTTTTGCGCCTTGCCTTTCTCGTTCCGATGCTCCTTGAGCACGCGCGGGATAAGTGATCCCTCGACATAGACGCGCCCAACGACATAAACGATACACGCCGTAAGGACACAAAACATGACTGCAACGACAGGCTCAATAACAAACTCTTCCTCATGGCGCTTGTTAGCCATGAGCACCGAAAGGCCTGTGCCTTCATACCACTTTTGGTTAAACTGCATCGTAGTCACCCCGCTAACAGTCTCTGGCAAGGCCTGATCCATCACCGGGTAGACAGATCCCGAGACCAAGTTACCCTGCTGTCCATGGAGCACGGCATTGAAATTGCCCGCTATCCTACGCATCGAAGCCTTGCCGCCACTCACCCGCGCCCCCTCCACACGCACCGATAGCTCCATGTACTGGGTGAACTTGAGCTTATTGCGTGCTACACGGCACCGCAATGCCCGGCCAAAAGTCAATGCTCGCAGCATGGTCTCATGGAAGGTGTCTTCGGCCTTCACCGAACACTGAGTGGGCCCGTCACGTCCGTAGTAGAGGGCAAGTGGTTTGTGTGTCTCTACGCATGTCGGACTGATCCACCGCAAGCCTCCGTCAGAGTTGGACAGCTCGCCTCCCTGTTCACCTAATTGCGCGCATTCGACCTTTATTTCGTCATTATGCTTAAACTCTACATTACGCATTCGAGTTAGCCAATGTTCTCCTCCCCTTTTTGTGAACAGCTACTATGGAAGTGACGTACCATCGGCTGCCGGCGAGAACTTTCCGGCGAGCACGACCAACCAAAGCGAAAGAGGCACAAAAAGAATGCTAGTCAATTTCATGTCTGCAAAATTCAGGATAGCTAGTAGAAAGAATAGAAATGAAAAGTGGCAAGAGCAAGAGAAAGCGTGATGCCACACTCTCCCCCTTTTTATAGCAAAATGATCCCTAAAGCA
This sequence comes from Coemansia sp. RSA 2050, assembly GCA_027578835.1. Taxonomy (NCBI): domain Eukaryota; kingdom Fungi; phylum Kickxellomycota; class Kickxellomycetes; order Kickxellales; family Kickxellaceae; genus Coemansia; species Coemansia sp. RSA 2050. The sequence continues at coordinate 17,849 of JANBSU010000079.1, read as the reverse complement.
TGTTAAGGGAGCCAACAGTTGGCAAGTATGGAGCAGATTAGATATAATGGTACTCACACAGGGCACCCCCACTGTCAACACGGGACATGAGCGAAAGCTAAAGAGCTAAAAGCCAGCTCCTTAGCCTAAATGTGAGGTTAGAAGAGCGATACATTACGTGTTCATTTTTTTTGACTATGTCTCCATAAATGATTCAATGAGCTCCTTTTGTCCTCACGCCCTTAATTATTAGGAGCCGGATCTTCAGCAGCCTTAATGACGCCGTCCTTTTGTCAAAACCGGCCATTCAAAGAGGGACAACAGAGCTGAGCTGCAGAGGCGATTGATACAGCTTTACTAAAACCACGCCGGACTTATCTTTGGTTGGCACATGGAGAGGCAAAAATGGTAGCCCGTTTTAGTTTGGCATCCAAAAGCTGCCACTCAGGAATTGTTGAACATGTACTATTTAGCCACGCAAAATCTCATGCAAGGCCTACATAGAGCCAATTGTCGCTTCAAGTAAGCACTTTTGAGCCTTATAGCAACTGCTTTTTTAATTTTTACTGGAGGCTACAGTAATTTCAATGGGCAGTTTTTTTCTAATAATCTCCGAACTAGACATTAGCACTGTCGAGTTCTTCTTAGTAAGAAAGTTGTATTCCGACATTTTCATACTCCACTATGCTCTATTCCAACTTTATTTTGTTTTTTACACTTTACTGACAGCTATGAGCAAACCCTCTACTGACCCCGAGCCCCCTATCCCCAAATGCCACAGTAGAAGGGCACTACCCCCAGGTGCTAGCACCGAAAGTCCTCCTGATGTGCCTGGATAGTAGTGGCTAGACCAGTGCAGGGCACTTCGAATGAGTTTACAGACGCTCTTTTGTAACCCCGATATTTTTAATGAGCTAGACGTTTACATACACTTTGCCTCCTATATGCATTTCAAGGCATCCCGCCTGTTGGATAGTACTATGCGGGCTTAGACTAGACACTATATATAATTATCCTAAATATACGAGCTAAAATAACTGAAGAGATCTCGCACCACTAATGTCCCGTAGCGCCATATTTAAACAGCGCCGCCATAGTCGCTTGTAATCATAATCGCAAGATTATGATCATGGACTCGTAATCGCGATCTGGCCGACTACTCGCTGCTATCCAACACCACCTATTTATGCTGTTTCTATTGATCCTCATATCTCATCTGGGATATAGGTCTACATTGGATCACATGGCTTCTCTCATGTTGTGGATAGCATCATCTTGATGCACGCGATCCGAAGCCAACTCTTCTTTTTCTTTTGTTCTACACTCTCATATTTACCTCTCTATATTTATTATTTATTAAATATACTTGGGAAACGTGAGTCTGAGCATAGCCCACCCCAAGTGAAGAACAACAGTCTCTACAACGCGAGATTGAAAACAAAAGCAGGCCTCCCCCTATTACCAAAACAACGATAAACCACACATAGGTCTGGATTCGAAATTGGCTATGTTAGGCAGTTGTTACCTTGGTTGCTGCTGTCAAGAATAAATTAGCAAATTTTTTTCTGAATCCCCATCCTATGGCCAGGGAATCGGGTTTAAATACTATAATAATTCAAAGTATTGATATGGCAATTCAGCTGAGATATCAGATGGCACTGTTAGCTGAATTGAAAGCGAACTGTTTAAAGACAACTAAACAGTCACTATCAAAGGTGAAACAAAATATATTCAAAAAAAGGTTAAAAACAGCTCTGAAGAAAAAACAGATAAAAGTCGGTCCGGAAAACGAGAAAGGGAAAAAGGGAGATCACCGTCGGGTGATCTCTGAATTAAGTAGCCGTTGGCTCAACAGCCAACATGAATCGTGATATCACTGTGTGACAGGCTAAGTTGTAGCATTAAATCCAAAGCTGAGCAAGTAAAAATTACGTCCATTGCTTGAATGCTTGACTGCTCTCAAAATGAGAACTAGTAAAATATTTAAATTTACCCAAATTAAAATTACTTGTTAATACATGAGAACGTATGCCCATACTGCATATAAAGGTTTAAATTATAGAGACGCTTTGTTCAAGGGTTCCATTCTCTGCAAAGTCGGGGTACTTGTGCACAGACCCTGAGCCAGATTCATTGTCTAGCATCATCAATTACATTAGCAATGGCTAGATGCAAGATCTCCACTAGCATTTTATCAACAATTTCCCCTGAACAGTTAATGTGTTGAGTCAAGCAGCCAGTGCCAACGTAGTCAACAAATCCAGCACTAATGTAGCACTACTAGCTGGTTTTTCTAACCCGGCAACCATTACTTGGCAAAATCATATGCATTATGAGCATGACTAGCTTCTATTAGATTTGCTTCAGTGGTTAGATATAGTCACATAGTAGAAAATTTAAAGCCCGTAGCTACAGACGCGAGCGAATCCTGCGAACTTGCTAATAGCACATTCTGGTCCCGTACCTCGCGCGAGTTACGGTCAGGAGCATAGATACTGGAAGTAGGGTCGAAAATCGAGTCTCTCAGGACATCGGCCTCGTCTAATCTCACCCACTTTGATTTTTTGCCTAGCTTCCAGAACAAATACAGTGCCACCATGACAGGGATCGACACATACGAAGTAACAAATGTCTTGGCATGGAACGTGCCTCCAGCAAACGACGGCCATCCCTGCCCAAACACAATAACCGTAATAACCACCAGGCACAACACGGGTCCAAATGGGTAGAGCGCAGACCTATATGGCAAGTCATTAACGTCGTATCCCTGGCGCACGTAGGCTCCGCGGAACCTGATATGTGAAAATGCAATGCCCAGCCATGATACAAAGCCCGTAATGCCCGCCAAGCTCAAGACCCACGTATAAACAACCTGACTCCCGATTAACGACAGGAGAAAAACGCCAGTAGAAATGCCCAAAGATAAGCCCAACGAGTAGAGTGGAATGCCTGATTTAGTCACTTTGCGGAACACAGCAGGCGCCTGACCAAGCATAGCAAGGTTCCAAAGAGTGCGAGTAGCGATGTAGATACACGTATTGCCAGCGCTAAGCACTGTAGTAAGAATAATGGCATTCATCACGTCAGCCGCCGGTTTGAGTCCGGCCTTGCTAAACACCATGGTAAACGGCGACTGTCCAATATTATCAGTACTGGCATTGACAAGCGACGAGTCATTGTGCGGGATGATCAGACCAATAATAAAAATGCAGCCGACGTAGAACAGCAATATTCGCCAAAACACTTGCCGAATAGCCTTTGGCACAGTTCGTATAGGGTCAGCAGCCTCTCCCGCAATAATCCCCACAACCTCCGTACCCTGAAACGCATACCCAGTGAGCACCAACGTAGCCAGAACTCCAGGCACTCCATCGTGGAACGGAGCGCTCTCGATCTTCCAATTCTCCACGCCATATGTATGGCCACCCAAGCCGCCAGCCGCCACGATGATCCCAATAACAATAAACACAGTGACTGTAACCACCTTGATAGCAGCAAACCAGAACTCTGCCTCTGCATACCCGCGCACACTAAACAGGTTCAATCCGAGCAGAATAGCAGCCGAGATAATCGACCACACAACGCCATTGACATGCGGCAAATAGTTACGCATAATTATGCCCACTGCCACCAGCTCCGAAGCAGCCACACAGACATAATTGAACCAATAGTTCCACCCCAGAGCAAACCCAATAGCCGGATCACCGAATCGACTAGAGTACTCGTTGAATGAGCCGGATATCGGCATAAACGTGGCTAATTCTCCCAGCGAGCTCATGAGAAAGAACACGATTCCGCCCAGAAATGCATACGACACTAATGCTCCGCCAGGACCAGCCATGGCCAGCGATGTGCCAGCAGTGATGAACAGACCCGTGCCCAGTGTTCCGCCCAGGCTGATAAATGACAGGTGCCGAGCGCTCAAGCTACGCTTCAAGCCGTGCACTCTGGTTCGGCTAGCTGTCACTACCTGCTCATCCTCCTTGGGCTCAGAATCTGAAATCCCTTCGCTGATCTCGACTACCTCATCAATATCACGGCCAGCAGATACTGTGGGTGCCTGTGACTGCGCATGCCCATCTTGAGCTGCAAGAGGTGGTGAAGACTGGTGATGATGTCTCTTTGACTGCCGACGCGAAAATGTCACACCAAGGTCGTGCATAATATAAAAAATTTAACGAGAGCAACAGAGAAAAAAAGAATATGACTTTGATATTACCCTCCAACCAAGTGGAGAAGAAAAAAAAGCTAGGCCCTTTAATAATATTCAAAATTTTTCCAGATGATCTGGACCTTGAAGGATAATGAAAAAAAATGACGGTAGCAGGAGAGTTTGTTGTGCAGCAAGTGCCAACAGCATTATACTCTCGGTCGCCATTCAACTAAGCAAAAGAAAAAGGAGGGAATTACTCCCAGCCGCCATTGCCAGCATGCTGCTCAGGCTCGGGCTCACCAGCCATGTCAGGCGAGCGAGGAGACATGGACGAGCGGCCCATGGGCTGGTGGGGAGGTGGGTGGAGACCATTCCCACCCATGGGGCTGCGGGAGCGTCCACCCCGAGGGGACCGCGAGCGTGACGACTGGCGGCGACCGGGCGACATGCAACGATCAACCGGCGAGCGCGAGCGGTACGACGACCGGCGGTACCCAGGCGAGAACGACCGCGAGCGCTCACGCTCCTGGCGACGAGGAGAGAACGACCGGTCGCGGGGAGCACCGCGACGCGGCGAGAACGAGCGATCGCGAGGTGGGCGACCACCACCACCACCATAGCCCCCACGAGCCCCAGTGTCCTCACGCAGAGCAACACGGCGACCACGGAGGTCCTCGCCGTCAAGCTTGCGAAGAGCAGTCCTCAGGCCGCTCTCGTCCATAAACTCGACAATGCCCTCTCCGGGACGCAGCTTGTGCGCATCAGCAAACGAGACTTCGCCGGCACGCCGGGCAAAGTCCTTGAGGTCCTATAAACGTAAACAAAGACAAACCAAACAGAGCCGCCATCGCAGAGTTTCGCGTTCCCAAATCGAAAAAAGCGCGTAACAGTTGCGCGTCCCCACCACCAAAGCCAGAATGCAACAAGTCGATTAGCATCATCTAACACCGCCATTACTAGGACGCCACACGCCTGACACACGCGCCCTCCACCCACAAATGAGTCCACAGCGTCGAAGTCACGCTGACGCTGACGCAGAGTCCATGTCCAGCCACCTCTCCATACATTGCTTGTATTCTTTTTTCCCAACACAGTGCCACCATTTATGACTCAAGCAGCGCATCGCAAACTTACCTGCCAGCTAACCGAGGACGACAAGTTATCCACGAGCATGCGATACGGCGTACGCTGCGGAGCCGAGGAGGGCCCCCCCATCCTGCGCCCACGGTCATCGCCGCGGTCGTCGCGACGTCCAGGCCCACCGAATCCTGGGCTGCCGTCAGGGCCGCCATAACCGCGCTCGCGGCGACGGTCAACACGAGCGGGTTCAATGAGAAGACGCTCGCCCATGAACTCGCGGTTGTTAAAGTCGTGCATCACATCATCGGCATCGCGACGATCGCGGAATTCGACAAACCCAAATCCAGACAACAAGCAAATGTCGCGGATCTGGCCATACCCCTTGAACAGCCGCTCAATGTCGCGCTCACGCACATCGCGGGGAAGACGACCAACATAAAGACGGGACATTTTTTTCACAAAACCTTTCCTTGTACTTGCAGCTCAATGAATAGTTTTATTTTCTTTTTATCGAACGATGGGAAAAAGCAAAGTGGGCCAACTCGAAAAAAAAATCAGGCAAAAAAATTCTACATAACATTCATGCAGTCATGACTCGGTGACAACAGAGCCGAACCGAGTCAGTACTGCTTTGGTAACCAAAATGTAAACCATCACTACAACTTTTCATGGGCTGAGCTTTAACTTTCTCAACTCTTTTCATCCTTTTTTGAAATGGCTCTTCCTTCTCCCCCATAGCTTTTGCCCGAACGTATTGTCTGCACGAGAGTCACCCATGTCTTGGGCAGCAGCCGCTTGCTCTCTGCTGGAGTGGCGAAGGGTTCAAATAAGTACATGGAAATGTAATACCCGTTGCTGTGGATCTGTCGCAACTATTTCGACGATCTGCTCTTTAAAAGGCCGCAATGGGAGACGGTTCACGGCCTTGTTGATCTGTGGTATAGTGCTGTGTTTAACGCCCAGGACTTTGCCTAACTCGCCTGCCAGAACGCCTCAACGCTACAGGCCCTCTCGGCTAATGGAATGAAAGGTCTTGATGTCTTGCCCCTGATTCAGAGCAGCAATAGCGACTATATGGGGTAGCCGAGCTTGTATAGCCTGGCTCTCATGACTTGGGGAAGCGAGAGAAAACTTGGCTTCTATTCCTTTGAAGGCACGATATCCCTTCCCAATCTTTGCCACTTGAAGATTAGCCAGTGATACCCATTTAGCGGCGACACTCCTTTCCACGGTAACGCCGCAACACCCAAGTACTTGTATCTTTCTCCAGACCTGGCAGCAGTTACTGCTATTTGCAAAAACAATGTGTTTACTTTATCTAGCCATCCGAAGCTAAAGTACGTTAAACCAAGTGTGAGGAAGAGCTAACATCGAAAGAACTCGACTCTCCATCTGCCTTTATGCAGCCTGCGCTAAAAATATTGTCCAGTGCGCCGGTGCGGGGCCTTGAAGGCCAGTATGTAGATGACAGAGGCTACGAATGTTCCATATGCTTACAATCGCTTGTGCTCTTTACCAGCTATGCCACTATACATGTTAGATAGTACTATGCGGGTTTAGACTAGACTCTATATATAATAAATATCTTATAAATGCGAGTTAAAATAACTAAAGAGATCTCGTACTAGCAATGTCCTGTAGCGCCATATTTAAACAGCGCTGCCATAGCCACTTGTAATCATAATCGCAAGATTATGATCATGGACTTGTAATCGCAATCTGGCCGACTATACTCGCTGCTATCCAACACAGACCTTGAAGTAGAGGAGCCATATGTTATTGAAGACCATCGTGTGCCAAGCGAGTGGCCTTACAATGGCAATGTCGAATTCAGGAATCTCTGTGTAAAGTATGGAGCCAATCTGGATTATACCTTAAAACCCCTCAATTTTTCTATTCACCCAGGAGAGAAGATTGGCATTGCTGGGCGCACTGATGCTGGAAAGTCGACATTGGCAAAGTCTATCTTTAGACTACTAAACAAGAACGCTGAAGGGTCGATTGAGATTGATGGCTGTGACATTGCTAGGTTTGGAGCGGGAAACCTCCGGCTCAAGATAGGTATTATCCCGCAAGATTCAGTCATGTTTAGAGGCATAATCAGGCGTAACTTGGATCCATTTAACGAGTTTACTATTGAAGACATGTGAGTGGCAATGACAAAGTGCGGCGTTGCCAAATTGATAGACCCAAATCGCAAGTGCAAGCCAGCTAGATTGCCTAGCCAGAGATCAGCAGCAAGTAACAATGATATCACCAATGTTGCAATGGAGGGCAAGATTGATGATAATGATGACGATGAGGAGGATGAAGTGAAAAAGTCGTATAGGCTAAGGTGTAACAATGCTGATTGGCTAATGCGGGTACTGTTGCTTCTTTTTGCAGAAAATCCTGAGCACAATTATGATATTGCTCCAGCAGCTAGAACCAACAAATTTCTGCTACAAGACAGAGGCGGATTCAGCAGCGGCTAGCAGCAGCTATTTAGCTTGTGCTGCTTGCTATTGCGCAAGCGCAAGGTCATGGTATTAGATGAAGCAACTGCTGATGTAGATCAAGAGACGGACCGCAAGATGCAAGAGCTGATCCGCAGCGAGTGCACAGTCCCCACCATTGCTCGCCGCCTAGACATCATTATGAGCAGCGACAGAATTATTGTCATGGAAAAGGGCGTGGTTGTTGAAATGGGCCCTCCGCAGGAGCCGGTAGCAAAAGGCGGAAGTTTTCCTGAGCTCATCCAAGCAAATCAGTTTTAGAAGTGTTTAAGGAGTTTTGTGTTTGCAATAGACTACAGATTTAACTTGAATAATACAGGACATTATTTCAACATTTTGACTAGTCAATATGCAAGCGTAGTAGTAGGCATCGCCCTTTTCGGACATCCAAATACGTTTGAAATGCTAAAACTAAAATGCAGTGCTTGTTCTCTCGGACCTTGCTATGATCTGCTTTCCAGAGCTTTGCAGCTCGCCTGTACTACCCCATTAGGCTCCCTCCCGTAAGGGGCTAGTCAGCAACTACTGCTACTATTAGTCATGTGGAGCCTTCGTGTTAGCAGTTCTCAAACCAGCTCAGAGCTGGGGGCAGCTAAGGCGCATAGGTCCAACAATTGGTCCCCACAAGGGGAAGTTGTTTGGTTTACTTTTTTTAACAAACGACAATAACATCAGCTCACTTTCTCGTGTTAGCAATTCTCAATGTCGTGCTAAAAGTACATAAACTTGCGGCATTTGCTAGAGCCGCAATGACACGGATCTCCTTTCACGCTCTCGCCTTCTACTGCCGCTGGCGAATAATCAATAGTAAGTTCTTCGCCAGCCTTGACATCGCGCGTAGTAAAAATGGCTAGACGATGTAGGCGCGGATCACGGTGTTCAATATAGATAGAGCGGGTATTCATATTGGGACTGCACGAGTGATTAAAGAAGCGCGATATGTTGCCATGGGTCTTTGCATCGATCGAAAAGTCACAAGCGTCATTGACAAACTCTTGGTCAAGGTCAAATAGATAAGTTTCACCCTGTGGTTTGTCTTTGAATCCACGGCTCTCGGCCTCGTCAGAGGTAATGACTTCGCCAACGTACTCTGCCACAAACGTACCTTTTTTTAGGCGGTTCTTTGTCACTACTCCCCAGCCTTTGTATGGGTAGCGCCGGAGTTCGAGCACTACTTTACTACCCTTTTGTACTACACGATTGACGCAGTTGTCGCCGCACTTGCAAAGGGGGCCACACTCGACTATTCGCTCGTTGCCCACGGATAAAAGTAGTCCACGGTTGTCATAGTTTCTCTCCTTGGTGCACTCACAGCTATCGCGGCAGCCGTTGGTGCACTCACACCAGAACATTGGTGTGCATGGTCGTGGCACTTCGTCAGAGTATATGTTTTGGTTGATGTACGTGAAATTCTCTGGACACCCAACCTCATCGACAGTATTTACAATGGAGATGGGCGGCCCCTTTGCGTCTCTCAATAGTCGGTAGAACTTGCTGATGTCTGCCTTGCTTTTTCCCAGTGCCTTCAGGTACTTGGCCAGAGCTTGGGGGTGCTGTACTTCCATGTCATCTTTTGTAAGCCAAGTGTTGTGCTCAATGCTGAAACCCCTCCACTGGATCTCAAAATGCTGCCTTCCTTCAATTATCGCGTCGCTGACAACTTCCTCCACTTCGTAGCTTCTCTTAATGTTAATAGCTGTATCCTCTTCGTAGGCCCTCATAACGCTGACAGCTGTATCGTCGTCGATTTCTCCGCCAGAGCTTTCCAGGGCTGGCTGTTTAGCTTGTTGCCGCCCCGAATTAGAGTGGCGAGGTGCGCCTGAATTTGCGCCACGTCTGACCTCTTGTGGCTTGACAGCCCCTTTCATCATAGCTAGAAATTAGAGTATTTTGAAAAATAGTAAATTTGAAATTGAAGCAAAGAGAAAGGCAAAGCAAGGGATCAACGGATGGGGCAATTAATGAGTTGGTGATTTATGCAAATGGCTTTCGTCTGTTGGCGCTGCAGTAGATGACATCGGGCACCTAGAAAACATCTTGACCAGGGTGGACAGCCGGACCAGTTTCAAGTAAAAAATACGGGCAGATCTGGAAAACCCAGCAATGTTATAAAACGTTGTTGAAGTACAGAAGGATGTGAAGAAAACATGGACTCTAGCCCTTCTTGCTGTCCTTCTTCTTGTTGCTGTTGTTCTTGGCGTTGGCCTGCCCATCACCTCCTGCTTTGGTCTCTTTAGGAGCTACTGCTTCTGTTGGCTTTGGATTGGTTGGCTTTGGATTGGCTGGCTTTGGGTCAGCTGGCTTGGACTCAGCTGGCTTGGACCCAGCTGGCTTGGGCGTAACAAAGGATGACGGAAATTTCGGGTACACTGGCTGCTCAAAGGGCTTGAATGGGCGCTCAGCACACACGCCAGTGCACTTGGGCCAGTGCTCCTCGTACAGGTTAAATGAGCCAAAGCTCTTTGAGCAGAAAGTGCACAAGTACCCCTTGTCGACGTGATTGTAGTGGCACAGGCCCTTGCCGTTGAAGGGAACAAATTTAGACATGGCAATATAAAGTGATCGAGTATTAAAGAGTAGCACCAGGATAAATTGTCAGAGAAGCAAGCTGTAAAAAGAGAGGCTTCGATTCGATAGAGGGACTGGCTTGCAGACTAGGGCAGAGTAGAAATTTGAGGACAAAGGCCTGATGGGTCTACTGCTCTCTTCACTCGTATCAATATCACCCCCAATCGCAGTAGCTAAGAAAAGGGAGCTGTGAAATGGTTTATTGATGTTGATGATAAAAGCTCAATCATCAACATCATGCTTTAATAATCAAATCAAGATGGATTGCGACATGTTTAAAAAGTGGATCCAGCGCGTGTGTGTATACATGTGGCGGTATGTGGATTTACGTTGCGTGTATGTCAGCTTGCATACCCCCAACTCTACAAGCGTGATCCTGGCCACATGCCGGTGGGGGTGAGAACGAGTAAACTTGCTAGCTCTGTCAGGACGAGTGAAACAGGATAAGGTGTGATTCAAAGGCCCACGAATTCTCGTAGCTCACGTCGCAAATCAAGCAGAACCAGCGGCCGGCTTGCTGGTTGTGCAAGTGATGCTGCTTGTAGCTGTAGTGCGTGAGCCGTTTCGCCATTGTCAATTGTGAGTAGAGAAAGAGTCGAGGAATAGAGGCGTGTGACGTGAATAAGAATCGACGTGTAACAAGACAAGGCGCCCCTCTTTGTGACTAAACAAGACACTAGCAAGCAGCGTCGTAGAAAGAGGGGAGGGGGTAGTGTAAAGAAAAATGCGAAGAGAAAAGTGCGAATCTGGCAGCACCTGCACTTCACGGAAAAGTGGGGAGCTCTTATAAGCTATGACTACCACCGCGTTGGGATTAGTAACGATAAGCAACTGTAGCACTCTGGAGCAGCAACCGCCACAAGTATTTAGGAGCAGTGAGTGAAAAGGGAAAACTGATGGAAATCTTTGAGCAACCAAACCAGATGCTTTTTTAAAAGGGAAAGCGAGGGAACGAGGAGAAAAAAGAATGTGTTGGGAGAAGGTGGCCATGCACCAACGTCTAATCTTCTCCTCCGCCTAGTGTGAGTGGGGCGGGTGGCCCGTCATCTGCAGCTCTAAAAAGCGGTGTACAATGCCACCCATCTCATCTGACCCAAGCCAGCAGAAATCCAGACAGACACTGGTGCCCCTTTTAGGAAGGCGGAATATGCCAGCCTAAATTAGTGATTGCCCAGCATCCCCCAATCCTTCCATGCCCCACACATGCAGGAGCTTGCATTTAGGCACAAACCAGCTGGGCGCGCAAGTAGAGGAATGAAGGAGCTTCGGGCCATTTTCAGCCCGCATAGCCTCTGCGTGCACTTTTAACTACCGCTGGGAGTTGTCAGACGCTCGCTGCTTCTATGGGCGCAACCGATTTGCAAGCAAGAAACGTGCTCACCCTCGCTCCCTTTCCGCCCGATCTACTGATTTCTACAAGGACAGCAATAGGTATACCCAATTCTTCCAGATACGCTAGAGCCTCATGGATCAGTACCGGTACCGGCCTCTTGAATTGGCTTGCCCGAAAATCTAGCCAAGGCTATGTACACGCACGTTAGCATTCCAAAGGCAACATTGTGAATAATGGTGCTTTACCAAAGGCTTGTTCACTATTAGGCACGAGAGTTTAAGGGTTTGCAAAATACGAGAGTAATAGATAGGCATCCTGCTTCTTCATCGATCATCATGTGTGTGCGTGCAAGCATGATTTTATAAACAAGCAGTAATTAGAAAGACAAAAAAATGGAAACTCCAAGCTCTTGGTCGTGTTCAGCGCTCGTGGTAGTGCTGCGACTCTACATGGTTGTTGTACTCCTCGAGGTCGTGGTAGATAGCAGCGCAGTAAAAGCATACATAGGCCTGCTGACCGTTCACTCGACCCTTGAACCTCGCAGCCGACTTTTTTGCTGAGTAAAAGCGAGCGCTGTTAGCCATGACTATTCGTGTGAGATCAATCTTTTAAAAAACAGCGCGTGCAAAAGGGCAAGTAGTAGATAGACGTTTTACGTATAGCAGTAGCTGGTGGAGTAACCCCAATGCAAAGAGAAAAAAGAGGAGGATGGTGTGAGGAGAACGAGTGAACTTGGAGGCGGCGCAAGGTGTGCTCTTTTTAAATGCCACCAGGTGCGCCTCCCTTCCCTGCCCTAGCACACCGCCCAAGACACCCAAGCCAAAAGAGGCCAGAAAAAGAGGGGGAGTGACGAACGATGAACTCTGGCAACAGACACGCCTCCATTGAGTGGGGGAAGACGGTGATGGGGGAGGCGCGCGAGTGCAGAGGTGAGATGCTGGGCTGCAGGTCCTGCAAGCAAGCAAAACTGTGGCTTACTGGTCAAGGAAGGGAAGAGATGCACTGCTTTGGCCACATTAGGGCAGGGACCAGACAAAAGAAACGCATGTAGGCGTTTTCATCATTGTTGTGGTTCAATTGGCCAGGATGTGAGACATGTCGCGAAAAAGACCAAAGTGGAAAAAAACGGAAAACATGCGCAGGCAACTGCCGGGGACATGTCACCCATCAACTTATCTGCAGCCAGCCTCTTGTCTTGTCAAAACACTGCCGCTCTCTTTTTTGCACATTGCTCATCACTCTTGATGGCCCAGTATACCACTGAACCTGCACACACGCGACTTTGGTTATTGGAGCAGCTACCGTGGCTCTATCGTGCGAGCAGCTGCGCCCCTGAATCTGGCGCAATCGCAGGACAATTGCTCAAATTCGTGTGAGTGCCGCTTTCCCTATCCTGTTGCTGTTTTGCGCATGTGAACTGTTGCGCCGCGCCTCTCTCTTTGCCTTATTCGTCACCACGGTAACCCATACCAACATCAAAGGGTAATTGCGTTTATGCAGAAGCCATTATGCTTGTAGCAAGAGGGAGCGGACAAGACATGTCCGCTATCTCATACATCCTCATTTAGACATATTTGCTGCATCGCTATCCCCATCCTCAATTTGCTCGTGTCAGCATGGCCTTTCTTCTACAAGCTCACTGACATTGTCCAACTTTGCTAATGCCTGTCCGAGTACATGCTTTCCGCTTATCATTCAAGCGATGTATGCCGGGTTTCACAAACAACATCGCCGTGGATACCTGGCAATGGCATTGCTATTGCGTCAATAGAGCTTTTGCTTATCCCTCATGTTTGCGCTCTTTTCTTGCGCCGATACACTCATAGCAAGACAATGAACGCCACAGCCACCTGCGGCGTGTCCGCGCATTTTGTGGGCTTGGTTACTTGTCCTGTCCAGAGCAGCTGGTGCCACAGTCGGGCGACAATCGCAATTGTGTTTGCAACAATCCAAGTAAATGTCCTGGCCTAAAGCGGGAGCGCTTCTGCGGTTGTTGTATGCACGTCAGAGGCTCACACTGCTTGTCCGGTGGTTTGTTCGCACAAACACGAAAAAAACCTATGCTGCGGCGCACGAGCAAGAAAGTAGCTTTCATGCATTCTACAAGAGCAAGAGGCTTGCACTTCATGCTTGTCACTTGAAACCACAAAAGGCTTTTGTGTTTTTGCATTTTTTGCGATCGTTTTACTTGATTATTTGTAAAAAATGGCTCTAAAGACGTGAGAAAAAAGGCACTATGCGATGGGAACATCCACGCTTCCATCGCTCCTACTTTTTATCCATTATCCCTTGATAAGTGGCAAGAGTAGAGAGCTACAAATATATTAAATCAAGAGTGTATTGACCAAGTGCATCGCTCCAAGTGCTGGTGCAAGTCCTCTGGTACAAAAAAGGACGCGCCGCAGAGCGGGCACGCAACAAGATACGGCCTTCCTGGCCACACTCTCTTTAATCGACTTGGTACGTTTTCTGGGTTTGTGCTCTTGCCATCCCGCGATTGTCTTGTTGCGCACATTCTATACCTTGTACGCCACGCGAGTAGAATGCAATGACAAAGATCCAAAAAAGGAGTAATCCGCGAGTATTCTGGCTATGGATGTAATTCACAAAAAAAGTACAAGAAAAAAATAGAGTGAGCGCTTTTGTAAATATCTCTGGTTTTTTTTTTGACTGCGGCTAGCTCTGCCCATTTATTTGTTCTTGCGTGGCTCTAAACGCCCGTGCTCTGAATACCACCAAGATGTCCCTCTTTTTCTTGGTTTTAATAAAACAACAAAACACGGCCACTGTCAACAGACGGTGTTTGCCTCTGCGTAGCCAGCATTGTTGTCCTTGGCCATGGTTTCTGTTTCCGCTGTTATTTGTCATGTTTTTCTGAATGGAGACGCCCAATCTAGATAACGTGCGTATCCACAGGGCCCAGGATGAATGTTTATCTGCATATGTTTCCACATCGGGCGATCTGTTACAGTAGGCTCTAGCTGGGGTAAGTAATTGAGGCCCTGCAATGGGTTTAAAAAGACACTTTTTTTTTTAAAAAAAAGCAGCATGTTACCCTAGTGTTTGTTCAGTATGCATTACAAAAGACATACATTTCTGATTTCTGCCCGCCTTTATTGGTCAATTGCATCTTCATTAGCCCTTTTATGGATGCAGTATCTGCTTTGCTGTATGTATTCATCACTAGCCACTTGAGCATGGCCATCACATCAACACCCGCATTGTAGCGCAAACATGCCGCGTATCAATCGCTGCCAGCAATAGCTCACGAGTCGACTCGCTCCAAACCATTGAGCCGGCTCAGGCATGACGCGTATCCCTTGCCTCTTGGCACTTTTGCTCCACTCAGCTTTCTCTTGCCTTTGCTTACTCATCTCAAACTAATTTACATTTGCAATATCCCTCCTTTCTATCAGACACCATGGATTCACTGGCACAGGCCGCAGCAGCTACAGCCGACGACTTTGGCGATTTGGATGCCGAAATCAAGCGGTCCAGTAACGACGAAATCAGCAGCCGCACTAGACTAATTGAGAACGAGATTCGCGTGCTAAAGAGCGAGCACCACCGTCTGAACCACGAACAGCAGATGATGGCCGGCAAAATCAAAGACAACCGCGACAAAATCAACATTAACAAGCAGCTTCCATACCTAGTCTCCAACGTCGTCGAGATTCTCGATATCAACCCAGACTGCGAAGAGGAGGAAGACGGCGCCAACATTGACCTGGACTCTCAGCGCAAGGGCAAGTGCGCGGTTATCAAGACGTCTACTCGCCAGACTGTCTTTTTGCCCGTCATTGGCCTAGTCCCGTCCAATGAGCTGACGGCTGGCGACTTGATCGGCGTGCACAAGGATAGCTTTTTGATTTTGGAGAAGCTGCCCGCCGAATACGACCCTCGTGTCAAGGTTATGGAGGTCGATGAAAAGCCTACCGAGGACTATACCGATATTGGCGGACTGGACAAGCAGGTCGAAGAGCTTGTTGAGGCTATTGTCTTGCCCATGACGCATGCCGAGCGCTTCAAGAAGCTCGGAATCAAGCCACCCAAGGGCGTTCTAATGTACGGCCCACCAGGAACAGGAAAGACTCTCCTGGCCCGTGCGTGCGCTGCTCAGACACAGTCGACATACCTGAAGCTGGCTGGCCCGCAGCTGGTGCAGATGTTCATAGGCGACGGGTCCAAGATGGTGCGCGACGCCTTTGCGCTAGCCAAGGAAAAGTCGCCTACCATTATTTTCATTGATGAGCTGGACGCTATCGGCACTAAGCGGTTTGACAGTGAGAAGAGTGGTGATCGTGAGGTGCAGAGAACCATGCTGGAGCTGCTGAATCAGCTGGATGGCTTTGGCAGCGACGATCGAATCAAGGTCATTGCTGCCACTAACCGCATTGATATTCTGGACCCTGCGCTGCTGCGCTCTGGTCGCTTGGATCGCAAGATCGAGTTCCCGCTGCCCAACGAGGAGGCTCGCGCACGTATCATTCAGATCCACTCGCGCAAAATGAACGTATCTGATGATGTCAACTTTGAGGAGCTCGCTAGATCGTGCGACGAATTCAACGGTGCTCAGTGCAAGGCCATCTGTGTCGAAGCCGGCATGATTGCCTTGAGGAGAGGCGCGACAAAGCTGGCTCACGAGGACTTTATGGAGGGCATCCAAGAGGTCCAGGCCAAGAAGAAGACATCTCTGCAATACTTTGCCTAAAAGAAACTTGCCAATACACCTCTCCTTTTCTTTTTTTTTTTACTTCCAACTTGATCCACCTTTAAAGCTTATGCTATTGTTTTTAGCAAACGCAAATGCCATGAAACGAGTGAGAGACAACGATAGATTTATAGATTTTTTGGCTTGGCATGTAAAAAGAAAAGTATCTAGACAATGCGCTGGAGCTGGTCCGCAATGTTGAGCTGGGCACGCGTGAGGTTGGTCAGGTAGGCGACCATGAGGATGTCCTGCAGGTGCGTCTGGAACAGGGTCGAGAACTGCTTCGAGTCGATCTTGGGCACAACTGCCAGCATATCCATCAAGTACTTGCCAACAACGTTGTTAGGCTTCTCCTCTCCCTTGCAAACGCCCTGCACATAGGCAGTGACGCGCTGCAGCATAGCCTTTAGCTCCTCAATAGAATTCTCCAGCTGCTCCATATCGGAAATCAATACCGCGTACCCCTCCTCAGAGTCTTTGCTGTCCACCGCAGCCTGCAGCGCAGTGAGCTCAGCATCGGGGTACTGGAGCTCGTAGGGCAGGGGCAAAAACATGCAGTTCTCTGGATGAGCTCCGGCACCAATTGGCGACCCCTGCAAGCACTTGATAGAGAGCTGACCGTCAGTCAGATCCGTATCCATGACCAAGTGAACGGCGCTGAATGGAGCGGCCTCGCGAGAGTAAAAGTCCTGAATGAGAGCCGCGTACTTGCTCAGCTTGCTGCCTGTAGCATACCAGCCAACAATTTGCTCGCGAGCGCTAGCCTTTTTGTGCAGTGCAAACATCGACCGGTGGTGCTCCATGTCCACTTCAACCTGGTCTTCGGTCTCAAAGTGAGGGACAGCAAAGCAGCTCCGGATTTCGACTACACGCCCATCCTCGCTGCGAACTCCCAGGAGTGTGCCAATTACGCGCTCTTGGTTGTCATTGCGGCGGAGGTAGTGGTCTAGAACTGAGAACAGGACGACGGGGTGTACGTAGCATTGCTGGGTTGTGGTAGTAGCCATTGTCGTGGCACCTGACTTGACTATGCTGCTGGCGAGCGTGGGCAGATTGAGATTGAGCATTGTGTGTATAGCTGCTTTAAAGCCGAATCGACAAAAGATGGGTGTGAAAAATTGAGCAGGCCAATTTGAGAAATCAAAGGGAAAAAGATTGAAGCTAGGAAAGAGCAGAGACTTTTAAGCTGCTGGCATGCCGGCTCCCTTCAAATTTTTTTTACCCACAGAGAGGGGGCGACTCGCCGGCTCAAAGGCGAGCCGGACCATTACTTGCGCTTAGCTAAAAATCGTGTGCCATGGACTTTTGGCAGGCGTTTTCCAAAATTCAAAGCTGCTCACGCCTTGTGCACTCAAGTAGACATAGGCCAGCTGCTACCAATAATCCCAGAAGCATTTTATAAACAATGAAACGGTCGAATATCTGTAAGCAACCTTCTCGAAATAGATATCTGCCCAGCGGTGTATCTCCTGGTGGATATACCAGAGGCGGTCAGAAAGAAACTGCGTGCAAACAAGCTCTGTACTCTGG